>CAJUYH010001081.1:30365-53017 GCA_910591685.1 Galerucella tenella
AGTAGTAGTAGTAGTAGTAGTAGTAGTAGTAGTAGTAGTAGTAGTAGCAGTAGTAGTAGGAGTAGTAGTCGAGGGAACAAAGTCGTAAAAGAGTATGTGAGTCGAGATGGGATTGGACGAGGCGATTTTCTCTCGTCGAAACGTATCGATTCGCCTGCCGAAAACGTTGAATTCATTGGGAATTGACGGGGGAGCCATAACTCTCATCTCGCTTTGACATTAATGCCTCCCCTACCTTCGTGCCTCGCCAGATAGGCAGCGGGGGTTAAGCTCCACTGCGACATATTTATGGAGAGGGCGAGATGGTATCGCACACCAACCTCACTCGCTCTCTCTCTCGTTTCTTCTCTCTCTTACACTTTCATACTCTCTGCGTACTCCATCTCACTTGCGAGCGTGCAGACCCTTCCTACAATCTACTTCGCAATTATCGGGCTCGACGTTAATATTTGACCCACGGCCATCGGCAGTGTGTGGCAACTATGGAGAGCTCAAACTCACTCCATCTCTCCAATTATATTGCCAAAATTTTAAACACAAATGATGAGACAGACAAAATATTGCACGTGTAAATATCTCAATTTAAATAGACTAAATTCTCGTATCAGCAGACACAACTGATAAACTTAATCGTGTACGTATGATTTGCGTTTGGTAAATAAAACCTAGTCATAGATTTTCACAGTAGCCCGTAGGATCAAGCCTTTAGATTTGCGTCCAGCAGATTACCCAGGGTGAAATGGGACAATGGGGCGTTAGTCTGGTCGACGGCGTATAAATAAGGATCCCCAGGAAGCTCCTAGTGCTCCTAGAAACCATTTGGAGTAGATGGTTGCCACTAGCAAGCAAGGAAGCGCGCGCGCGCCCGTGTTCTCTCTATATAGCAGCTTGGCGCGATGGTTATAGTACGCGCGGACCCAGCTACTCGCTACTGAGACCGGTCGGCCGTCCATCTTGCCCGTCGCCGTGGCGGTTCTTATCTACGCTCACAGCTCTGCTGCTAGACGTCCGGTGATCTAGGGCAGAGTCCACCCAACCCAACATTCAACCTCGTTCTTCGTCTGCTTTCCTAGCTGCCACCTACTCCTTCTTCTCTTTTGCCTTAATTATACCAGGACTCGTTTTTATACATATCTATATATATCTACACGTTCTCAATTTCGTAAAAGAACGTTGACAATACAATTATATTGTTTATGTACATTAATGTTAATAACTAAATTGTCGGGATGAAGAATCGATTGAATATAGTCGTGACAATCTATTCAATTGTATAATGAAATGCATTTTGTTAGTATTGAATAGATCATTGCGAGAAACGATAGGGACACGATCGCATCTAAATTCCGATTAGCATCGGGCGACGAGTCGATATATTTACGAGCCTCGATCGTCGACGACAGGACGAGTTGTGACCATATCCTTAGCGGTCTGTATCTTTCTTTTTGCTTCTATTCATTTTATTTTTCACGTTCTCGCTTTTGTATTCTACTTCTTCGTCTTCTTCTTCTTCTTCTTCGTCTTCTTCTTATACTTCTCTTTCTTGATCTGCCGATCGCTATGAGAGTGGGACAATGAGGTCCAACTACATTGAGAAAGAGTATAGAAGAAAGAATTTTTGCCAAACGACTACCATCCATGTTTCAACATATAAAACTGCCCTTGACCCATGACCTGAATAATGAGCCAAGCGGATCCATTATTCATAGGATGCGTCTTGTCCCTCTGCTCCGAATCTACCGCTCGTAACTTTTCCGTTACATCGTTGCGCCGCTATTTATTTCATTGATATATACACACACATATATAATATATATGTATATCCGTCTCACCGCTAAGATATATTTATGTCTTGTGATAACATAATATATCTGTATATTTTTGTTAATTTACATCATCATTTTATTTTTTATTTCTTTTTATCTATAAATAAGTATGTATAATGCATTCGAAATATCGGGTTTATATCACATTGATAAACCAGTGACTATCAACGCTGCGTTGCAGCGGTATATGATAGTTGAAAAATGATGCACGGAAGGGGTCACCATAAAAGAAGGGTAGAAGACAATGAACGTGTCTCGTGTACCAAATGGGTAGAAGCCACTTCAATTCCGTATCACACACCTAGATTCGCCTCTCTTCTTTCGCCACCATCTTCTCATATCCAAGCTCAATTTCTCTATGCTCTTCGTTTTCTCTCTGCTGGACAATCTCAGAGAATCAATATACCACCGTAGCCACGACCGTTCATGGACACTTACCGTAAACATATACGTATGCATCTATGTATCCATTCGTACCTACATACATATATTTATATGTGAACTTGTGTTTATCTGTGTATATCTATATATTCACCTGTTTTATACTACTAATGGTGGATGTACAAGTTGCCCTCATGTTGTCTCTATCAGTTCTCGGAAGTTGTGCAATTAAACCTCCTCTCTAATATTCTACACTCGCACGATTGCTGCATTTTACAAAAAATAAAACATACAATAATACAAACTTATCAGAATGTTGTCTATGCATTCGATATCTCCAACGAAATAAATATTTCGAAATTAATTTAACAAATCAACTATGAAATATTCCTGAGAGAATTTAATGTTGACAAATAACATTGGGTTTATATGAAAAATGTAGAAGGTGACAATGTTTCCCTGGCTTCAAATAATTTTCTACCACTAAAACATTCGTCTTCATGTTGTATCATTTGGTAGTATATTTCTTGTTGAAATAAAGTGGTATATGCAAAATAAATGGGTAGTCTTTGGCATCGCAGAATCCAACGGGTAAAATATATAGATAATCGCACCATATGCACCTGTGATGTTGGTGGACTTGTATACTCCCAACGTCGTTCTGGGTCTCAACGTAACCAAGTCTCGTCACACAGTTGTCTGTGCATACCAAATGAATAGCGCACGCCAAGCACTTTTAACTCTATCTCAGCATGTTGGTAGGTCATGAAATCTTAAGTCCGTTTCCCAACGCTAGTGTACTTATCGAACATCCCGACGCTCTTTCCCTAGTATATTTGGTGTAAAAAGAAGCCTGAGCATGGCTTTCTAAATATTGGAGGCAGCACTAGTGAGTTGCCTAGGTGGAATTATACAGTAGGCAGCTGTTGAAATGCGCCAGTGGATATCTGCTCGCGACGAAACAGAGATAGTCTCATGGGAGATAACGTAGTTTGAGAGTGGTTTTGCGCAAGCAACGATAGACTCCACTGCTATATAACTATGTGTGTATATAGATGTGGAGATGGAGGGTAGCTTTTCACTGGATGGGCAAACGACTCCACAATACACCAGGCAATTGAACTCCTTTCGTTTATTGCTTTTAATTAAATGGCCGAAATATTTCTGCTACGTTTCATTAGTAATCCAATTGTATTTCGTCGTTATATCAATTGCAAAGAAAAATATAAAATAAATGTATATGTTGTATAGTTTTGCTTTTAATTCACTTGCAGTGTAAGAATTAAAAATCTGTGCATGTTTAGTAATTGCACATACACACTGGAGTTACAACAGAATCGCATTGTTGCTGGTTGTGACACTTAATTAATACACCAGTGCACTGACATAACTTTGCTAGTAATGTGTTTGTTAATTTATTGTAATTATTATTTTTGCATTGGCATTCGAATCATTTGAAGATATTTGATAATTAATGAATCCAATACGCAATGATGCTCACACACCTTAATTCTCAATTATAATAATATGTCCACAATGAAACGAGCCGTGTCCGCTAATATTGCGAGTGATTAATTATTGTAACGAGGTGCATCGGGTGCGATTCACATCGCAAGTTAATGGAAATAACTAAGTATTGTTTGGGCGCATGACTCCCGTGCGGAAACAATCCATTATGAACCGGGATAATTAGCACACAAACACTGTGTATACGTACAATATGTGTATGCATATAATTACGTAAAATAATAATAAATTATTGGCTGTTGAGAGTTTCTTTTGTCACAAAGTAATATCTCAATATCAACATAAACACGAATAACTATTCGTTCAAATATTTTTTAACATACATAAATTTCAAAAAAAATCAGTGAAAAATTAACTAACTAATATTCTTTGATAATATTATCATGGGAATTTTATTCAATTGCGTAAGAGTATCATGGAAAATATCCCTGCAGTGTGCGGATATCGATTTTAGGTGGACCTGCCTATCCCACGTCATTCTGACATTTCTCGTCGTCTCCTTGGACAGCAGACACTCACGACAACATTGCGCAAGCGCATTATCAGACATGTCGCGTAAAATTCTTCAGCAGTATAGAAAAGCGATCAAACATTTCATAATATATTTCGTTAAAAATTCGGCAGCTTTTCACTCTGACTCTCTTTAAATATTTCTTTTTAATTAATCCTATATCAACATGATATACGTATTATATTATTTGATAAAGAATAGTGTGGTATCTGTACAGATTATATTTTTTCATTAGCACAATATGCATTTGTATACATGGAAAGAGATATCCCTCGTGGACAGTAGATATGGACAATAAGCCGAAAAGTTGGTAGGGTTGGTGAGAGCGAGCCGTTACCGGTTATGAAACTCTTGGGTGAAGTCAAGATTGTCATTAGCTGGCGCTAAGTTTCGAGGTTTCCTCAGTATTTTCATGCCACTCTCTCTTCCTCTCTTCTCCTCTTTCTCTAAGTCCGCCAACGGTATCTACACGCATACATATACCCCCATATATATATATATATTTTAGAGTACTCAAATAAGCGAAACCTTTTTGCTATTGAATGCTCGGCACGTCTCAAAATTTCGTATTGTCTTACATTTCATATTCCATATATAATAACGCTTTTCACTACTAACTCAACAACTACTTTCATATTTTTTTAATCCTGAAAAATTTTTAAACGCAATGTCTTACTTTTCATACTTTGTTTAATATCCACATCTGCAAAACAAATGTACTAATGCGTGACATATAAATAAAATTTCATTTGATAATTAGAAATAATTAATACCACTCTTTTTTATTCACAGTTAATAATGTAATGTGGGTTTTGCATGAAGACATTTAGACTGAAAGCGTAAACGAATCTATATAAGGGTGATAAGGGAATAGGACGAGCTGTAGAGGGATGAGATCGCCGCGCGCCCTGTGTCTCTCTGTTAATGCATTGCCCTTGGGAATGGCCGATTAATTCCAACTACGGGAAGGAAACGACTATAACTCGTCTCCCGAGGAAGCATTCTTAATCCGCGCACTCTTTATTCTCAGGATTCTGCCTGGCGTTCCTATATACCCTCCAACTGTATCCTGGCGCCTCACTCGTTTTCTCTTCCTCCGTTTTCCACTTCTTCTCTATATCTACTTCTCATGCTTTTTCTTTTTCATCTTCTTCTCTCTCATCCTCTGCTCCTTTAACTTCTCCATCTCGTTTTTTTTTCTTCCCCACTCATACTACTGCAGGCACTCCCGTTGCTGATCCGTTTCATCCTGGCGAAAGAAATCTTTTGCCCCTCTCTTCATTGCACCGCACCACGAACTCTGCACGTTCGTTTCTCTTGCTAGCTCATTCAGAGGGGAATGGTAGCGACGCGGGAAGAAAGACTCCACGAGGACTCTGCCACTGGCAATACACTTTGTTTCTTTGCCGTAGAGGAAGGCCACTATTTATGGCAGCCGTGCAGTTCTTATTAGGATTCCATGGAGACGGTTTATCGAGGGGGGTAATTCTCCCATCTCCCTTTTTCCGTCGCATTCTATATTGTTCCCTTCTCTATTTTATATATACACGTGTATAAACTTTGTCTAGCTCACTCTCCTTTACGATTTCACTCTGATAACGAGGGGATGAAGGAGTCTGAGGGTTACGCGAGTGACAATTTCTCGAGTATATGGATAAGAGATTCTGTTAGTCATGTTAATTATTCATCAATTCAATGAAATCAAGTGAGACAAAGAGAAAAAAAAAAGGAAACGAAGGAATAGTAATTTACCGTAGCTAAATTGTAGATAAGTAAAAGGTATTGAGCAAAATGATTTCAATGATACAGAAATAGTGTGAAAATTATATTTATATAATAAATATTGGTTTTTTTCCACTTTTAACCTATTGGGAAAATTAAAAAAATAAGGCCGTTGGAGGGTTGAGAAAAGTCGATTCGTGCACCGTGTGCATAAGTTGAACGACGTTGAATACGTTACGAACGAAACAGTCGAAAGTGCGCCCTTGGTCGCTAAAACACGTACAGCCATTACCCAAGCGCCGTGGCCGTCGTGGAGAAAATAGGAGGTTCTATCCTATACGGGATTGTTATCTACACGTGTTGTTTATTGATTGTCTCGGTGTGTCGCGCAAGGAACGGGGAACACGCGGGAGGGATGGTACATAGTGCCATGGGGTTGTATATGTACATTGTGTTGGATCCTGAAGCACGGCTGCCTGTAATTGCCTTGGCTGGCACTATACTCCTACAACTACATATAGGGCGATACACATACCATACACTCGCGCGCACCTATTGCTAAATGGACGGTGCTAACTTGAATTTCGAAAACTGTGACTCCGCCGGTGGTGAGCACACGAGGAAAATGCCAATTGCCACAAAATATGTAGGATACATTCGAGAGAAAAGTGCAATAGTGTAACGGATCACTTTGCACATTTTTATATTTCACGATATCTCCTGATGAATATATTGAATATATAAATGAAATTGTATAGAGTAGACTTTGGCAATCAAAATGAGTATATAATCATATAGATTTACGTTACTCCCCAAAGAGTTATGAGTTCTCAAGTGAGTGATAAATTTAAGTCGATTTATACATTGTACATGTTGAAGTATATGACTTGGAGTGTGTTTGCTATCCAATTTTCTCGAATGATTCTGTACAAGCATTTGCACGCGTGTTATTTCGCCCGCGCGAATGCACCCGTTTTTCCACCCAATTCCTCGGAGAAATCTTCAGCGCGTTACATCATCCACCGCCGACAAATGGTGGTGGCAGCGCAATACAGCAACAATACTATGGTATCTGTAGTATGAGCCACCACCAACAGCGATGGCAGCATCGAATTTGTTTCGCAATAGACTATACATTTATATGTATATAAAGACCGATCAGGTGAACGAAAAATGCTCGAGATACATTCACTCGTCCCCGAGCGATCAGTCGAGCATACATGTATATATATATATTGATGAATACAAGTGAACTTTCCACCACTTTTCTCTTTATCTCCATCCTATCGCTCTTCGCACTCTGTCCTCAGGGAGTAATTTACGCGTATAGAGTATGTCACGGTCGTAAAATTCGCAACAGGCCGCGCGCTAAGAGAAAAATCTCTTTCGACTGGCGCATTAAAAGACCGAACGAATGAAAAAAAAAGAAGTGAATAAATGAGAAAGAAATACAAATAAAAACAAGATATATCGTATGTAATTTTATGAACGATAAGATATCAACAGTCAAATAGGAAATTTTCATATGGAATAATTGTTTGGCGTCTCATCGACCGTCGCAGCCATATGTATATACTAAGTCGTCGACATCGTCTTAGTTGTCGACGTCGTTGGGTATCCCGCTCTGAATCACGCATCGTCATTTTAATCGCTCGAGCGTGTCACGTCTCGGTTCAATATATATATATATATATCACCTACGATGAAGAAGATGTCGATGAGAAGACACGAACGCTGCGCCTTACCCTGTATACCAAACATATATATTTATAGCTACATCCATATATGTATAGATATTACATGCATGTGTGTATGTTACTTATACGTACGGCGTTAACGGGCTGCCATTTTCGATAAGCGCGTTGCAATGACAACACTGATCGCGCGCGACGTGTAGGCAAGCTGCTCTCGTAAAGTGTTTAGTTGAGGGGAAGCAGGTGGATAACGCGCGGGCGCACCCAACAGAGAACGAGATAGATGGTGAGAGACATAGAATGAGAGGGAAGATAATATGAGCGCGCTCGAGGGGATGAAGTTAAACTACACGAGCTGTGACGGTAATAATTGAGTGCCGCTCTGTCTAGTTAACACCCCGCCACGACACTCGTCACGTTATCGACTTAAATGACAACGATGCGTGACAAATTCGTCTTAGCATCAACAATCGAGGCTATATTTATTGAACAATTTCGCGCCACTCATCATTGTTATTATATTGAATAATAATTCAATTAAATACTCTGAGATGAATTGAGTGAGAGTTGTCAATAGAGAATATGAGACAATTGAGGGTGCGAATGTATATACTATACACAATCAGTTTAAATAGACATTGGCATGTTTTAAAGTCGTTAAAAATTTTAATTTCACGCGCTTTTGTTCGATATGAATACTTGAAGACATTCTAAGGAAAAATCCAAGTGTCCAAAGACGCACAATATGTGTGTATATAGGGGAAAAATGAGTTATGATTGGTGGGTAAATATATAAGCAGAGTCCAGACGTAGAAATAAGAGCGATGTGTATAAAAAAAATTTTTCATGTATAAACATCAGGTGTAAGACTTTAATTCCAATGTTGAAAATAAGAGATTGAGTTTGATTCCTTGTGGGTTTATTTTACAGAACAAACGCAAATTAATTACCAGAATATATACATATATGTATATATATAGTCACTAGTATTTCATACTCCTTTGTCTTACAATAAAAAAATTAAAAAAAAATATTCAAGGTCTTTCAAAAGTGATAATACACAAGAGTAAAGAGAAGTGAATGGAATAAGAAAAAAAGAAAAAGAAAAGCAGAAGAAACAAAAAAACGGTGAGAGAAAATGGCTGTTGGCGTACGTTAAGCAAAGGAAGAACAAAAAATAAAAGGAAAGATACGAAAAAAAACAAGGACGACAAAGAGGGTGAATAGGGGGAGGTGGTAAGGAAGAAGAAGAAGAAGAAGAAGAAGAAGAAGAAGAAGAAGAAGGGACCCGCATTCTCGGAGATTATCGTGCTCGCCATCAGCGTATCACGGCGTCACAGGACAAGATTTATATGTAGAGTTTATTGTCGCTGAGTCCGCCCTACTGCGTTTTATGGATGTTTTTCGAAGGAGCGCTGCCGCCCGCTTGATCTATCGCACACCACCCTCATCCACCCACCGCTCAACGAATCCTGCTCTCTTATATTTATATATACATATACACCCGTGGCACCAAACTACCACGACCCATACTGTCTCTCTATGAGCCTCTCGCTCTTTCTCTCGCAATCTCCATTCTCGCTACCACTTTTACTGTGACGCTTTTACTACGTATATATCCAAGAGAGGGTGACTTGAAGTCAGGAATGTTTGAATACAGGGGCGAGGATTCCTAATGAACGTCCATGTATGCGCGCGTAGACAACTCTCACTATATGGACAATACACCTACCTTTTATTTTCTCTCTTTAACACAATGCTCTGCATATTCTCTCCGTTCTCCTTTTCTCACTCTATACTTCCAAACATTAACGTGAGATTTATACCACGGAATACCATACGCATTTACATTTTTGTCGCATCACTATAAAGTACCTGAAGCTCGCACACACTTGTCCACAGAGCCACGCGACACTATTTTATAATTAATACGTATACATTTATTTTATTTTTATTTTTATTCTTATGCCTCTTTGCAATACATACATATATTGAGAAAAAATAATATTTGTAAAAGTGACTGTTAAATCTTTCCGATAAATGTATTATTGGCAGGAAAATATTCGTACAAAATCCTAACAATAACTTGAATAATAAATAATAGATAAACTATGGTATATATACCGATATATTTGATATAAAAGCATTTGAATTATTTGAGTAATAGAGCAATTAATCATTGGAATGAAAATCATTTTAACCCAAAGTAATCCTTATTAGTTTGGACAACATTCACATATACATATAAACACTCACATAGGGTATATAGTCTTGGGGAAAATGTCCTAACGCGATAGGTATATAGAATGGGTTATATGAACCTGTGAGGACGCACGTAAACACACGTGAACGGAGGAAGATACATGGTGGCAGTATGTTACACGTGTTACCGGCCGCCACGTACGGGCTACGTCCGGCAGTCAATCGCTCTAATACTCGTGCCGCCTCTGGCGCACCAACGTGCGGCAGCAATGCGTTCCCCACCACTACTTCACAAATAGATATACATTTGTGTACTATACGTGTGTATATGCGTTGCGGTTCACTCCAGTACATCACCAAGTGATTACCTCAACCTCGTCTCCGTCTCTTCCACTCGTGCTATTCCTGCAGCATCAACGATTAACGTGTGTTATGTTTACCTGATTCTCCCTCATCAACACTTGATCATTTTGTACCTAAAAATGTTAATACATCAATTATATCAGTTTAATTACTTTTCAAAATTTAATCTCATTATTAAAGTCATCGAATTTGTTTTCTAAATATTGGAATGCATTTGAGTGAAAAGTATATATACACTTACCTTCAATGCCTGAATATTACTGAGTTGATTATATCGATAAATTGGAAGAGATGCGTTCATCTTATCGTTCACAATATGTATATTTGTCCGCGTCTGATCCGTTCCGCCATATACCTACTGGTAAAGTAACAACAAGAGTCTTTATCTACTAGTACGGTATATCTACCACCTAAATCACTTTTCAACCTGAACATATATATCGTCGTGGGACGACGCCACCTCCAAGTCTTCTGCACCGCCCTAAGTTATGCTCGACAATTTTATAGGTAGATGTACCTTTGTACCCTGGCAATTCCATTTATCCAATCGTGGGTGTTATTATCATGTTGTAATTTCAAGAAACCAACGGTTACAACACCATCGTTATTTTTGATGTCTATTGGTACTCATGACAATATTACACTAAACAATTTCTCAAATAATACTTAAAAATATCTAATACGTATATAAATATTGATATATGCGAAGATATATTGAATTATCTTTTTCTGTGATGAAACATTTTGAGGACAATGGAATTTTGGCTATCGATGGAGGACAAGAATAAACGAGAAAATGAGAGAAACAGGCGAGTGAGATGAGAGGATGAACATGCATACGACCATCAGCTATCGTATACCTATCCCAAATCGTGGAGCGTAGCCAAAGCTTGTCCGCGTGGCAAACGCCATCGAAGCGTGCTCTGCGGCTCAGCATTTAAAAAAAAATTTCCTGAATTATGATAATGGCAGGGACATAATGCGATCCAATGAGGCAATCAAGGGTTGGCTGGGGTCGGTTGACGATATCGATAGTGGACGCGCGGATGGTGGACATTGCGGGTTGCAAACATATATATATATATCGACAACACACATAGTTTCTCTCCCTCTGTTATACGAGTTGTGCATCACACACGACTGTATAACCTAGGTTTATCCATACATACAGTGAGAGAGAAAGTTGTGCTTGTATTAGTATTACTACACATGGGCAATATATGCGAAAGTGGCGTCCCGAACGAGCCAAAGCGACCGCACACCAACGATCTATGTGCCTGCGACACAATTCAGCGTGCGTGTTGTATGTATAATTGCGTCGGACTGTATGGTGTTGCAGCAACAATGAGCGGCACAACCCCGTTACTCTCTCTCTCTCTCTCTATCTCCCTGATTCTCTCTTCGTTCAGGAAGCTTCACAGACTCAGCATTTCCATCAATCAGATGGCGAGCGCGTTAAATGCTTGCACGGATCGCTACGCGACACATTATAGCATTGCATATGCACATACATATATTTGTTCACATTGTATGTCTGTGTGTGTATTTGTGTGCAATGTGGTTACGGCAATTAACGTCGTTCTAGTGATCCCTAAGCAATTGCTTTCAAGGCCAACCATCATTTCATATGTTTATCCACTTGTATATATACATATAGGCCTACATATATATATATATACACAAATACGGATACAACATGTAATGTACATTGTGATTATTATTGAATGCAATATGATTTAATTGTTTATCTATATATATTATGAATGGATTGTGTTGATAAACTTGTAGAGTTGGTATAGATGTATATATATACCTACATATATAACGTCAATATATACATATATACATATATATGTATATATTATGCTGTGAGAATTGCCTTGCAGGCATGTTTGGTTGATGGGAGAACTGGACGCCATGCGAGAGTAGTTATGGTACCCACCAGGACGATGTTAATGACCATAAACAAGCAATCACTGTAATCCGCTATGAGTCACTCCAGCTGTCTCACCAGTAACATAGATACGTCGTGCCATATGCTTCAGTCTAAACCCGCCAGCCTTGCCACAAATATCTCCTCTCTCGTGCTTTAGCCCCAACTATATCTATATCATAAATGTATACATACGTATGTATGTGCATTCTTCTTATTTTAACTCTGGAATTTGTCTAATATGTACAACTTACCTTTTCCTCTGTCATTCAACCAAAAAATTTCGATATGCCATCAACAATTAAATTTTAGTGTATATAAATCTATGAATTTATCGTATTACATGTGGAATAAATGTGAAGCTGAATTCTGAAGATAAGTGACAGAGTGAGAGGGAATGAATGAATAAGAGACGAATAAAAAACAAAAAAAGGAATAAAATATGAAGAATTGATATATGGAAGTGAGAGAGCTATACAAGTGAGATTGCACCATCTCGAAGAAAATTAACACAAATAAATAATCGCAAGAGATTTCGAACGCAAAAGAGATGAAGGGAGAGGAAAAGAGAAAGAGAAGGGAGATCAGGGTAGCACACGCAAGGCCGCGAAAAGTTGGCGATGACGGCGGATGTTATTGGCAGGGAGGCCATTCGTCGTGATGATGGATGCTTGACAGGCGCTCCTCGCTCGTTCGTTCGCTTCGTTCGTTCGTTCGTTCGTTCGTTCGCTCGCTCGCCAGGCAGTTATAATAAGTAATGGGCTCACTTCCGCCGCCATTGCGCTGCCTGAATGCCTGGTTGCTTGGCTGCTGCCGTGCGCTATCGTCACAACGTGAATGAGTGAGATAGCAAAATGAGAGACGCGCACTCTTAAACTATATATATGTATATATATTCAACTGGGGCGCTTCAGGCTTTTCTTTCGGTCCTTCTTTCTCTCTTTCTTATTTTTTCTCCTCCTCTATATAGCTTGTTTCTCTGTTCATCGCGAGCTTGAGTGAACGCGCCAAACCCTCCCGCCGACTTGCGACCACTCGTCTTTCTACTCTTTCTACCTTCGCCTTAGTAATAACTACAAATCTGTCATACATTAATTCTCCGTCTCGCGTAAATTTCATCATACGCGCACACCAACGCACACATCAGGCGAAGGAAAAAGTTATCACAAGTAGATGTCCGCATGTACGACGCGAGCTTTGTGGCGAGTAACGTTGTTAGAAGAAAAGAAAAGAGAATGTTTATATATGTATGGCGTGAAAAAAAAATGAAATGTATTTTTCAAAAGTATACATATATCAATTATATACCTAGAATTAATCTTTCAACATTTATTTATGTTTATTATAAAAAAGAATCTCGAAATTATTTTTTGGAATATTTTATTATTTTTATGATGCGTTAAACAACAGTCGTTTTGGGCAACACGACTGAACGAAGAGGAGCAAAGGACAATCCTCGACCCTCCGCAATTTAACGATTAATTCTGCCGATATTTAATAGAGTTATAATTTTTACAAAATTCGCCAGCGGGTGTGCGCGGAAATATAGAGGACAAAAATTCAAATTGGTTATGCACTTTTGTATAAATTTCAATACAATAATTCAAGCAACCTTTTCCGGACGTGGCGCCGTCGATCGCACGATGCACAACAGTTATTTGCAAGTGTTGCGAATTTATATGCGGCAGATACAAGAGGAGTAAACTATCCCCCTTTGCATCCTCTCACTCGCTTACACTCCGATCCTCTGTATTTTCTCCCTGTTCCACAGCAACCAACTCGATGGTGTTCCGTTGTTTATCGATGCTGTATATACCGCCCCTCCTCTCTCTCTCACTCTCGACACCAATTCTCTCCCTCTCTCTGAATATTGTTCTACATCACCATTATCACAATGAACTCTTTTATATTTATTTCTTTTTTTATTTATTCATTTATTTTTTTTCATTTTACGTATTTTACTTGTATATATGAAACAAGTCAAATTAATTCCATCGCAAAATCATAAATATGCATAAAAATTAACCATTTTTTCTTTCTAAAACCTATATATATATATATATATATATTAAGTTTATATGTTAACAAAAATAATCGCAATGTTAAATATAATTAGAGAATCACCTGTTGATGTATAAAACTATAGTGGGAAGATAGAACAGAGAGTCTTTCTTATATATGAGAGGATGAAAAAGCCGCAAGGCAGAAGAAGGTGAAAATAGAGGACAGATCTGTCTCAAGCAACATTAGTGTACATATATATATATATATATATATGGGTCTATGTGAGCTCGCGCTTATATACAGGGAAGGTAAAAAAATCTGAAATATAGAGGTTTTGCTCTGTGTAAGAAAGAGGAAGTGAGCGCGAGACAATTCCTGAGTAGCTCCAACCTCCATGACAAATAACTCTCCTTCACTGAGGTCTGCATCATTTAATTTTCCTTAACCCGTGCACACTACTACCAAAATCGATGATCATCCAGCAACTATCTCCCAGTAAGACGAATGACATGACTTAGATACGCATTTCACCACCTTTAACTTGACATCGATCGATCGACCAATCTCAATTATTCCAACAAAATTAACATACGAGTGATGGACGTGAGCATTTGCTTGGGAATTAATTGTTAAAAGTTCCATAGGAAGAAATATATTTATAATTAAAATTAATTGATTCATATTAATTTATGATTCATGATCGAATAGAATTTCATTTTATATTCTTGAAATAGATAATATGAGAGAAGATATGATTAATCTACAATCAATATTTCTCGACATGATCTCAATCATTTTGTAAATATCTATTATAACATACGGAATTGATGTGTTATTCGCCAGTGAAAATTTATATTACGTATTTGAAAGACACTACAAATGATTCTGCTCAACTTTTGTTGGCACATAAGTTAGTGGCTGCAGATGGGAAACAACTCATACTTGGTTAGAGAAAGGTGATACAGTAAACCATGACTAGCTCGGTGTGGTAGCTCGTCGAGATATTATCCAGCACACCAGACGGAGGCATTGCGCGCGCGATGAGGGCGGCATTGTATACGCTACTCACGCGCATGAAGCGCTTTTCCCAACTGGATGTGTGTGGTTTGTTCACAGCATTTTGAGAAACTGCCTTTGCTCGACATTATTTCTCGTCGCAGAGGCGCGCATCGCCACGTTCATATACGATGGTAGGGATCTTGGTTGATAACTATACAAGCGCGAAAGATGGTAGAATATTGAAACCCATAATACTGGTTGTATAGGATGAGAGGGTTATGGCTAAAAAATGTTTATGCTTTCTTCTACTTGTATACTGCACTGCTCAAAACACTGTTATTTATATATGCAAATGCTACGTATATATATATATATATGTATTTTAAAATGTACCCATACAAGAAACGACTCTAATTTCGTTTGAGCGGAGAATGGGTGCCAACCGGTTCGAATGAATCCTCCCGACATTTACAGCCTTCAATTTGCTCCTTGGAGAAGGTGGCAATGGTGCGCTAGGCACAAGAAGGAGAAATCACGATGAAGAAGAACAGAGGCAATGTTAAAGGAAGCGAATGTTATAGTGATGGTGGTGTTGGGCGAGTGAGCGAACGAACGAGGAATGTTAATTAAAGTCGTTAGCTCCTCGATCTCGCGCTTCGACTAATTAGTCGCGTACAATGCCACCCGCGTGAACGGGGCGAACCCGAGCTACGGTCATGGCATCAGACAGAGATCACTTCACTCTCAGCGCAATAGTCTTGCTTGGATTTCATTCAAAGGCAATAGCGAGCGTCAAACATTCTCACACGGCATCGAGCAACGTCGAGTCAAAAGAAGAATGCCAATTTGCTGAAAGCTCTTGTATGTATATATATACGATGAGGATAAGTTGACTATCATGCCGACGAAAACGACGGCAACGACAAAGATGGCAACTCGATCAACACGAGAAATTGTCAATTCAGAAGAAAAGTTGGGGATGAAGTGAAGAGAAGCAAAGACAATTTCCCCCAATGTCTCATTAATATTTTTCTTCATTAAAATTTATCAAATTCATGTTAAATTATATATTTACACAAACTACGTATCAATATTGTTTAAAATTTACATGAATTGCTTCATGACCTCATTGACCGTATATGTACATATTCCTATTTACAGATGTATAAAATTATTGTATCGAGAATATGGTTATCAGAACAGAAAGAACGTATAAAATTTGAGAAATATAAAAGAGAGAAAATTGTATATAGTTGAATAGGTATCTAAGTATATTGAAGTTTGGTAAAGGGTAGGCAAGGTAGTGGTATAGGAATATATAGAAGCGAAGGGAAGACCTCATCTAAAGTTACAAATCGCAATTCTTCCATGGCTGTGGATTTCCGATTCTGTAAAGTTATGTTATGGCGCTAAGTAAACGGAATTTATCAAGAAAGTTAGTATAACTCTACTATAACTATTGATGCAATGAAACGTTTGGCTGCGCCTCATTTGCTTGTTCTTTTGCGCGCCATTTTACCTCATTTTACTATTTGCATACAACCCTTTTTTATCAACGTTCAAAAATTTTGTATAAAAATGATACCACAGAGCATTTACAAAAATGAAGACACATTAAGAGACATATATACAAACATTGGGTACACATATTTCGTGAGGAAACATAAAGGAATGAGATCGGACAGGAAATCTGTTGGTTTATCTGAAAATATTATGATAGTGTCGTGGATGGTGGTGGCTAGCCGGCGGTTTTGATATGTCCCCAGTGTAACGTAGAGTTGCTCCCATCGACCATATAGCCCAAGATGTATGAACGGGATTGCAATCACGTTCAACGTTCTCTCACAGTAAGTCGCACAGAGTCAGCCAGTTGCAGTCATACGGACAATATAAATATTATATATTGTACTCACTAGCAATAACACAACCGAATATATATACCATGCTTATATGCAACTTGACCCAGAATAAGAAACGAAAATAACAAGGCGAATAATATATATATTATCACTATCAACTAAATTAGTGGATATTATTTATCACACTTTATGGCTATGGTTGGTTTTTGTTTTCTTGAAAAATGAAGACACACAGCGGTGAGAAAGTTTAAGGACAAAGAAATTGGATTCAACCATATTGAGGTTTCGTATACAGAGTGTTAGTATTGGTTTGCAATGTCCCCAGTGTCTCGTAGCTCCTTTGTTTCGTGTCTTCCAACTCTATAAACAAAAATATCATGATGTCAAGATAAAAGAGAATTAACACACGTGGGCCATCATACGTTTCCTTTTCTATGTGGTAATCATGGAATAATTGGTTACTTCTCGTTTCAAGCTTTTCTTTTTTTCTTCTTTCCATTCAATACTCGATATTCGTTGAAAAGTCCGCGAATGAGAATCAGGAAGTGGAGAACGAGGATGAAATAGATATACAGATAAAGATATATAGTTGCGAGCTTGCTAAGGAAGCATCGTGATGTAGAGCCAAACAAACTTTTCTAATACCGTCGCCCATCCGGGATTACGCCGGAGATTGAAACGTATATCTATGTATTTACGGTGGCAATACTCACATACACACCCATAACACACCAATGCAAGTATTCACATACACCCGTTCTTTCGAGACAATGCCACATCGTAGAATGTCCTTTTCTCGTTACGTCCACTGTCGTTTTCGTTATTGTTCCTTTCGCAAAGTCTTTGGGACAATTCATCCCCTCTCTCTAAGTTCTCTTTTTCTCACTGTTTCCACCTACTCTCCCAACAACAACCTGAAAATGCTACCCATTACCGTCACACGCTTCACATGGATATTTCGAACATGTTTTTATTTTATATCTATTATTTTTTCTTTTGTTATTTATATATGTATATATATATTATTTTTTTTTTTTTGCAATTCTCTCATACAACGTAATTCCAATGGACGCACACGGTTTCAAATGAAATTCGTGAAATTCCATTGTATTCATTGTGGCCCGCGTTGAGACAGCATCACCATCTCTCTTTCCCCTTCATCCGCTATCTCTCTGTGTATCCCTTTAGGCTACCTCGAATGAGCATAACCGCAAGCTGTCTTCTTCGAGTGAGGAACTGCGACACTGCATAGTTGTTACACGAGTCTGCTAAAGGGGTCGACGCAACCTAACCCTCAAAACGTCCACCTATATAATTCTCTCTTTCTCACTCTCTATCTCTCGCACTCTCTCACTCATATATAGTGTCTATCACTATCTCATTCCGACTCAAATACATCCCAGGCCGCTGCCAAGCGGACGGTACCTACCACTCAACCACCCATCTCCAACCCACCCACAGAGACCACGTTACATGCGGGGGAACTGCCAGTATTTATGCACATTGTTGACTGGCACATGGATTTATGCACGTCCGTTATATTATGCGTCCTGTCGTCCCCCGTGTAAAGCCGGTATGCTTGGTACCATCTCGAGTCCTAACACGCAACAACAAATGCAATTCCATTGCCATATATAATATATACATGTATTAAATCATATATATATATATATGAACACACAGATGAGTCCAACCAATCTTCACTGTCACTTGTTAAAAAAAGTTCGTCATCATGACTGGCATTTACACAGTATATTTTATTATGATTGATAATAAACAACAGCACGTTTATCATGTCACGAATATAATTCACTGAAGAAAGTACAGAACATAAACTATGATTATACAATATTATATGATAATATGTATAGATATATCTAGGTTTATATAGAATGAACGTGGTAAGTTTGGCGAGTCGTCGACTGTGGCAATTAGCCCCGCGGGCATTGGAGAATGGTAGTTGGATAGTGGTGGTCGAAGGGACTTGGAAAGGCGCTATTGTCGCGAGAGTATAGGGTATAGAGAAGGTATGTTCGGCTAGCGGTACCAAGGAGGTGCGGGTAACGTTGTTGGAGGGAGATTTTAGTGTCTCAGGGAGTAATAACGTCTCGGGGTGTAGATTATGCGGTGTCCGGCCAGGAACCAGGCGGAGTGCCCAGTTGGGTCCTCCGATGATGCAAGGTCCCCCGGTGCCACCGTCGTCCGGACATATATTAGCATTCTAACCAACCATTATTATATGGCTGGTGAGCCGCGCGTTGGGCCAAGCGCCCCACCGTGTTGCGTACTTGGTTCAAGTTTACCAACAATTCACCGGGGTTCGCGTATACGCTACGCTCTATAATGGCCTCTCTCGGCCTGCTTAATTTATCGTGCTCATAATTAATAGCTTTGTAATTTTCATACGGACATATACACAGCAACCCATGACCCCGACGAAGCCAAATTTATGGATACGTTTTGCCGCGATATCGATTTTGTTATTTCACATTCAACCAATCAACCAATATCTCTTCACCGTAAACGTGTACATGTGTATGATGTGTATTTATATATATACATGTATATACGTATTACAAAAGCTATCACGCCGAGTGGTGGCAGGTCAATCGTGAGGAACAATCATCATCTGCAAATAATTAAAAAAAAACCATTTTTCATTTAAAATAATAATATATATAAAATATAGTTTGGTTATGTGCACACTTTCTCAAATGTATATCATTAATAATTTTCAAAGCCAACTTTCATGATGATAATAGTGATGATGATGATGATGGTGGTTTACTACATTACGACATGTGAGCGCCAACGTTTGTGTGTTGTAACAGCAGCAAAAATGGCCATATAGCCATGAAATTTATTATTAAATATTTTTCGCCGTCCAGGTAAGTAGCTCCTTTTTTATGACGGTTAAATATAAAATAAGTAGATACGATGTGGATGCAACCGTGTGGCATAGTGTTCGCGCGCGCTTTATGCTACGCGATAGCTGAACTGACTTGTGGGCTCCATTAGCGCCCTCCGCCACTGCCTTCGTATAACGTATAGCATAATAAGAGTTTATGTGTCAGGTTGATGCGCCAGAAGGCTGCTAGACGAACTCCGTTGGCATATAGCAAACTGTTATATTTTCATTAGAATCCCCTTCTTGTAGCAGTAACGAAGGGTGCCTTCGATGAATCCCTCAGCAGAAATGGCGAGTGCCATGGTCGCTGCAGGGTAGAGACCTATATATACTTACCAGGGAAAAACAAAAAAAAAAGGTGAAATAAAATAAGGTAGGGGGTGGGCAAAAGCTATGTCGTAAAAGAGCGAGCGAAAAGTCGATCCACTGGTGCTCGTTCACCCTTGTATTCCGGAAATTAACCTCGATCTTTCTTGCACAATTTCACAAACGACTCTAGGCTATTTCATATAAATATATATATATATATATACATATATAAATGCGAAGCATACACATAATGCACTTCACATCAACTTCCCAAGTGTACATTTGAACTTGCAATTGGCCTATGGAAGTAAAAGCTCATCAAATGTAGAAAGAGAAATATCGAATAATTATATCAAATTTAATCTAAAAGTATATGTAAATTTTTTAGTTTATCAATTAGATAAATATGAAAGTAACATAACCAAAACTTATTTGGCGAGTAACGAAAGTTCTTTATCCTACTATTCCAGGCACTTCCACAGTAGTGTATCACCCTCGTTACGTGATTTCATATACACACACCGACACACACATATATATGCTCATGGACTCTTGATTTACTATAACATGTAACATAGCTCCTCTCATATAGCAAGACTATCAATAACAATCCATCATATTGTCCAAGCCTCACATCCCCACGTCCGAAAAAAGAAAAAAAAAATATATATATATATATATGAATTATATTTAACTAGACATACATCAACAAAAATATAATGAATGGATCTATAATCGTCATCGCACGTGTCAGATATTATATAATCTTGGAGGAACTTGGCACTTAGAGGTACATACAGTAGAGCAGTACCTTATACGTACCATGTTAGAGATAGAATGGCGAACTAAATGAGAAGGACAAAGTTAATGCAACGTCACAATGTATATAGGTATATAAATGGGTATGTTAGTGCATGGTCGAAACTCCTTGGTCGTCTAGTTGCTCGTCGGTTGGACGACGATAGTATAGCAGTATGCCATGCCAAGCAAAACCTTCCACTAACACCACCCATATAATATCCCTTCACCTACCCCTGTCGGTCCTCACTATCTATATGTATATGTATACCAAATGGCGGCCCTCTCACTATGGAGTATAGACGCGATAGTTGTGGCTAGTTGGCCCGTCACCCCTGCGTCGACGTTCCCTTGTCTCTTCGACTGATTCAATTTTCTCGCTTCGTGGCTATTTAATTACTGGCGAGAGTGGACGGTAGCATGGAGTAAGAGAGCGTCGCAACGGCCACGTCGCCCTGCCCGTCTCCTAAAACCAGACGTATCGGTCAGAGAATATATAGATATACCTGTATATATATATTTTGCCACAACCCATGGAATAGTGTATACGCGGCCGCCACACTATTGTGCCAACGTGCCACTTCTGTTAAGACACTAACGGAATAACCTAGCACGCCACCTCGAGATTGTTGTTGATGGTGAAGTAACTCGTGGGGGATTGGTCACCCCAATCTCTATGTGTTCCCCGTGGGAGCTTTGGCGCCGCTGTTGCGCGACTATTTCGAAGCTGCTGGACTCAATTTTCAGATGTGTTTCGCACACTGAATAATATATTTTCATCATGTATATATACATATAAATATATTCATTGTCTTCAAGTTATCCCTGATGAAATATAAATTAAAACATAACATTTAAAAGTTTTAAATGTATTATTTCAATTATTACTTATAATATCATAAATCATAAATGGAACTTTATATATTTATTAGATTGGAAATATTATACATATATGACAAGTCAGTATACATACGATATGATAAAAAAAAATAAAAAAGCGCCACTCGAGTAAGAAAAAGAAAAAGGAGGGACAAAGTGACGATTGATTTAACGCCCGTGAGCTCGGTGGATATTTACAGATGAGATTTCGAGGGACAAGGCTTCTTGGACAGTTATTGCCACTTGGCCGCGAGTATATATCCAAACGTTCTTGTTTAACTGTAGGCTCATCTCCCTTTCGCACTCTCGTACTTAAACTCCCTCTCTCTCCCTCTCTCTCTCTCGCTTTCTCCCCCTTTCTCTGTATTCTTTGCTTCTGTCTCTGCATTGCGCGCAACACCAAAATGTTAGCTTCAACATTCGCCTCTCTCATCGCTTCATTTTCTCATCACAGCAAACTGTATACGCGGCATACGCACATTTCACTATGTGTTTATATACATATATCTGCACCGTGACATTTATGACGTTGCTCAATAATAATTTTGTCGTTGTCACAAACTCGTAAAACCGACAGCAGCCTGACAAACTGGTCACAATGGATGACAGTCGTGCGCACGAAGCGAAACATATTCAACCATATTTATGTACAGTATCGTTTCTCGATTTTTTCCCACCATTATTCTATCATCAAAGTGTTGGGTAAAGCATATATATATATATATATATATATATAT
>CAJUYH010001082.1:0-30168 GCA_910591685.1 Galerucella tenella
TATATATATATATATATATATATCTCCGACGAGATGAATCATCCGTGATATAAATGTATTTGTGTACTTCCTTTTCTCTCTGAATATATTCATCAATTGGTTGAAGAAAAATCCAAATCAATTAATAATTGTATACATTAGCATATATAATTATGTCATATTTTAATGATTGTTTGAAGTGGAGAATAAAATTGATTATGTGAATCTCAATCGCGTCATCTCATCATTAAAGTTGGAACACAAATGTAGATTAAAATTTGACACTGTATAACGTACGTATGATGTTGTCGCAAAACATATTTATTATTCTTTATTTCAACATCACCATTTTTATCTTCAATTAGTGATATATTTCTTTTTTGTTTTCGCACTTGGAATGTAAAGCGACCCTATCCAATCATCCGTGAGTATTCAACGAAGATTTTGTAAGAGCTGTCCGGGGACGCATCAACTTCGCATGCAGTGAGCAGCCATTCTCGAATCTTTTCATGTTTTCTTTTTTGCTCTTGCTTTTGTGCTTTCTTTTTTTTTTTTCTTTTGGCACACACCATCCACCACTTCAATATTCCCCCGCCATACTGTACCACTGGCTCGGCCAATGCCGCCATCGCAATCATCATCGTTATCATCATCATCATCTTTTACCTTTGCGACGAGCATCTCTCACATCCTTTGCCATCGTACAGAGGGCGCTGGCTACCACACTACATTTATCAGCGCTACCGCATAAAATACGCATTTTGCTACTGACTAACTTCGCATTATTTCTCCCTTTATTTTATTTTGTACAATTATATACATATATTTATAAACATAAAATATAAGACATTCTTTCTATCATCTCCATGTGGAATGAAACAATACATAAATGAATAACCACAAAGAATATAACTTTAAACACCGGTGATTTTTTATTTAAACATTGGATCAATCACTTGTGAGTCAATATTAAAATGCAAGTGGAAAGAGAGCGATGATGATAAAGACCAACGCATTTTTAATGATTAATATGAATATTGGCAGTAATTCTTTATTGTATGATTTATTATTATTTTTAGTTTTCAGTGATATAATAAATATTGCCATATTTTTTCGTCTGTCTAAGCGTCTTCTTTTATTTACTATCGTGTATTCTATTTACGTGGACATCACCATATATACAACTCTCGCTCTCGTCTTGATCGTGTTTATTTTTTTGCTGGTCTCTGGTTTCGTTTGACCGGCTGGACCCTTGGACTTGGCCCTCACGGGGCGTCATAGCCGGTTTCGTCGCTCTTTTTATCTCCTCATTGCTCTCTTTCTCTCTCTTCACCTTCTTCACTTACTCACTTTGAAGCTGAGTCCATTTCGTTGCTCTTTTACCCTCTTTCTATATATATAGGTATTTTTTCTCTTCACTCTTCTTCATTCGCCATTGCTTTAACCACTGCCTCTTCCACCATCGCATTCACCGCCACCTTTTCTTTCTTTCATTATAATATGTTTTTTTTTTCCTGCTGTAACAATCACTATTGATCTCTTTTATTTTTTCGCTTTCATTTACTTCTTGGTACCTGCCCTGTCCCTCACTTTTGCTGCAGTCAACCGATTATATACATAAATATTTTTCATTCTCTCACTTTTTTTCTGTTCTTTTATTTTTTCATTTCAATGCGGTTTTGCTCTGCATTTTTATCTCATCATATGATTTCATACATGAGACATTTCATTTTTTATTTTGCATATTCAATCACGTCAATAATATAAAAGTATATTTTATTTTATTGTTCATTTTCAATTCAGTCGAATAATGGTAAACAAGAACGCGTTTCGTTTTTTATTTTTTAATTTTTTTTTTCGTTACTGTCTCACAATCCACCAGAAATTTTGTTGTACTGCTATTACATGAACATAAAACTGTTCATTATATTGATATACGTGTATGTGGAGTGAAGAGAGAAAAATATATCGTTGGAGAAATACTCACAAGTGAGCTCAAAGTGAACACCAACACAGACACACCACAGATGGTCAAAGAAAGATACATCTTCAGAGTGCACTGACCCTTAATATATTCCCCTGCGTCTCTCACTCTAGGTATAAAGCTCAACATTTTATTTGTCATGTACTCTGTAAGATTCAAAAATTTTATTTTTTATCTTCTCACCACTGTGCCCGATTCTTTTTGCAAACTCTTCGAAATAATCAAAAAAAAAAAAAAAAAACACAAATCCATCATCGTCGATATTATTTTACTTTTTTATTCATATTTTCATACTTTCTCTTTGTCGTGAATTAATAAAATACTTACTATGTGATAATGCCTAACTATATATAACATATAAAAGACAAATGGCAAGGCACTTCAACATATTCACCGTATCCTGTATAATCCGGCGAACCCGTGAATTTAGTCTGTGTGCGAGCAAAAGAGAAATATGTCAGCGATGAAAAAAAAAAAAAAAAAAAAATATGGGAAAAAAAAAAAAGATACACCAAGACTTTAATGCGATTTAAGCTGTGAGTTGAGGGCTACCCGTGTTACGAACTCACCATCACGATCCGTCCTCACCGTTCTCTTTTCTCTCTTTTCTCTCTTTTCTCTATCATACATGGCCTTGAAGATGCTTTGTGGCTCTTCCATCTCAAATGTGCACATACATACATACATACATATGTATATAGATATAGATACGTACAATACATACAATGAGCACGCGCGCAGACTCTCTCACTCGGATCTACTCGCTAAGTTTTATACTCGACGATGAAACGGTGAGGAAGTGTAACATGAAGAGCACTACCATCATCCACACACTCATCGTCATCTTTTGTTATTCAAATGCGCGCAATCTATTTCCGCTTATAACATTTTTCTTTCTAACAAATTTTCCCAATGTATAGTAAACTAATACCTGATAACTAAATATAAAAATAAATGTTAATTGTTTCATATTTTTTCATTCAAATTGACACTTTTATTTATATCAATTTTCATTTTCATTCTATTGTTTCAATTATATTTCATTCCAATATACATGTCTACATATACATATGTGTGTGACAATTGTATGTATATTTTTACTGTTGTGTCAAGTAAAAATTTACTTGACACAACAGTTGCCGTCAACACCTCCATTATCAACGTACGATTTTATTTTACCGAGAAGATGTTGCAATATTGGACAGTAATAACAAAATAAAGCTACATCAACAATATTGTATATGATGAATATATATATATATATATATGTGTGTGTGTATGTATGTAGATAAAATTGTGGTCGTTGTTAATTTTGTGAATCGAAACGTAATGCACTACACCGTGGTAATTATAACGGGTGACGTAAAAAATCTGGCGCCAGCGAGTTCAGAAGATGGCTACTGGTTTTATCCAATTCTTCCTCTTCTTCGTCAACTCTTTGACTTTTTTCTCTCTCTACACACACGCACACACACATAAGCATACATATAATATATATGTGTAAATATATACTTTCTTTTGCGATGACAGATGGTCAGTTCCATAATATTAATGGAAACGAATTTTTCACCATGTCTCATTTATTTTCAAATGTATGATGGAAAGAGAGAAAGAAAAAAACAGATATAAATGAATAATTAAACTGTAATAAGAATTGTGTAAATGCTACTTTATTTTTTTTTGGGTTAATGGTTATTTATGTGAATGGTGAGATGAAGTGAAGAGAATATAATGGTGGATTTATATAGAAAAATGTCCCTTTATAAATTATTCATTTATAATTGTATTATTGGCGAACAAACGTATTGGGAATTAAAAAAATAAATTAGAGATATAAAGGTTGACAGCTCGGTGGACCGCAAAACCGTAGAATGTTATGGGGTGTCACTTTGAATTTGCATGAATTATAAATTCAAAAAAATCTAAATGTCGCCTGTTTAGTAAAACAAAAATAATAATAACAATAATAAATTAAAATGAATAATAAAAGAGAAGATTATTAAAAAAAAATTATCGTTTTTAATTCGAACTATAGATCATAAAAAAATAAAAAAATAAAAAATAAAATGATAAAGAAAAAAATCCATTCTCACTCATTTTTTTTTTATTGTGTCATCGTTTTCATTGAAAGCAAATTCACTTTGACAAGATCATATTCGTTGATATTTACAATACATACATACATATAAATATACATCTATATACACACATATATAATCGTATACGTATGATATGTTGGGATGTCGTAGGAACAAGGTTGTTGCACTTGAACCACGAAAAAAAATATTCACGGCAAATCACTTATTCATCGATACTCAAAAAGTCAAATAAAAGAGAAAAAAAATAACCTCGTATATATATATATATGAGAGTGTGTATTGATGGACTCGGGCAATGGCGAGGCCACAATCTCTCTCGTCCATTGCCAATCCCTGTAATTACAAAATTGCGTTTCTCTTTGCTTCGACAAAAATTGATCGGGCGAGAATGGTGTTGGCGATGAGATCGCGCGCGCGGCTTCCGTAGAATCTCAACGTGTTTATAAATAGCAGGGATTGCGCGAGCAAACGTAGCAACGAAGTAAAAAGAGAGAGGATATTGGGCCCCGGAGTTGAGTACACCTTTACCCCCGCACTCGTCTCTTTTGGGCCCAATCCCCACCATTGCGTTGTGCCGCGCGGGCATCGCTGTGTCACGGACCCAACGGCGCAATGACCAACAAGGATAGAATTTAAAGTGAGCCAATGCATTGAGTGTATATGAGCGAGAGAAAGATATAGAGTATTGAGAAGTGAGACGACGAGCGGATCGGAGCGATCGTTATCGCTTTCAAACCAATAATCATTGTAATTCGGTCAAATTATCGTTCTACGAAGAGGAGAGTGACCACGAACTCGTTGCGTGAAATTTTTAAGGAGAATATGGAAGTGGAAGTGGAAATGGAATGATATAGGCGTAATATTATAAATTAACATTTTGTTGGGGCCCGTGCGTGTGTCAATATGATTTATATGCCTGTGTATCATATACATATGTAGATGGGCAATGGTAATAGTGATTTGTATTTTTGGACTTGTTGCAAAATTTATTATTTGAAAATATTGTTTTTGCTCTTTGGTTTGTTCTGCTTTTTTTTTTCTTTATTCTTCGTCTTTCTTACGCTATTTTATTATAAATATTTAGTGGTGTATCACCACTCTCTTTTTTAGTGATGGTTGAAAAAAAAAAAGGCGGAAAGGAAAAAAAGTTTTTGGTTTACGATGAAATACATGCATAATTGTGCATAAATATATAGTAGAGTATTGTTAAACTGACATTTACGTAACATACCACAATGATTACTGCTGTTGCTATAATTGTTTTTCGGAAATAGAAAACAATCAGTCGTAAAGATGTTTTTGAATACGATGCGTGTGTGATGTATAAATTTTACGTTTTACATTTTACCAGAGCATTATAGCGCCATCGTGAGTAAAAATGATCAACTACATTGAATTTTATTGTAATTTGAAATTTCGCGCTATTTAACAATATAAATGGCGGCATATATGGAACGATTGATCGTTTTCCCGCCAAATGTTTTCGCCCCCAAGAGATGTATATCAAAATAATTGTTAGCCGCCGTATAAAATCATTATTTTATGTAGAAAAATCACGTGAAAAAATTTACAATCAATTAAAATCAAACAGATTTTAATAAGAATTTCAAACTCATCATTGTTTTTTTTGATTAATGAATGATGCAACATGCGAATAAACGACAGAAAGTTACGAGTGAGTCGCATATTGAAGACATTGCAACATCCATTGGTAAGACAAACAAAACGTTGAGAAATAACTTTGAGAAATTGTCGAGCAATATTGAAATAATTATTGTATCAATTGCACGATAAAATATTGAATATAATCACTAATAAATATAGTGGAAAATATCAATTATCAAATGTTAATAAGATACAGAGGTTATACACACGAGATTGTGTATAAACACATCTATCTGAGCAATACAAAAAAAAAAGAAATAACAAACCTATCGACCTTTCTTTGTTTACAGAGGCTCTAGCAGACACAATTAAATGTATTGGTGAACATCACGCGACGTTATTGAAAGTGAACAAAGCAGTTGTTGCCTATCTTCAAGCGAAAAAGATAAATTCAATGAATTTATTAAATTTGGACAGTACCACTGAGGACACAGTTGACAGAGAAACATAACAGCAGAATCGCGATCATCAACAAGGTTAGAATTACAAATATCAATGTTGTAAGATACATTAAATAAAATTATAATAAAGATTGGACATAATGCACAAAAAAAAAAGTAGGAGATATTTATATAACGTAATTGTTATTCTGAATGACTATATTTTCTTAACCATCGCTATACGTTAGACATAACCTTACAGATGATGTTGAAAAGAAAGAAAAAAATTTTTTTGCTTCTTTCCAATCACCAAAATTGACATTTGATTTATGTGTATACTATTTGTTAAATAATAAGGACTCGTTAATAATACAACTTATAAATGTAGTACGTACATGGGATTTGATATTCATTCATTAATTTACAATGTCTATTCAAGTAAATAGACGAGTTATAATTTTCACCAATGGATTCTCACAATGATTGCGTTAATTATTCTTGATCCTTGTGTTTTCTTCGTGGATCTATGGGACTGGGTGTAGTGAAAACTGATACATGCGGTCTTCTCGTGTATTGATTATCACCAGATGATTGTCTATTATAATAATTGTCTTGTCCAATTCGTGTATTCACAATTTTTATACACCTAAAAGCATTTTATTATTTCTTATTAGTAATTGATATTTTTTATGTGAATGAAACAATTAAAGCTGTCGATAAGTGCTGAAAATAGTGCAATTATCGTTCTACTAAGAGACGAAAGAGAAACAAAATTACCATTTACTTCAATTAAATAGATAGAAAAGAGATATGCATTAGTTGTGAATAAATAAGTAATTACTATGGAAAAGATAAAAATAATAAAATAGAGGATGAAATTGATTCAATTAGTTGATAGTGGTTTGAAGATGAAATAAAATTATTAATTAAAAATACCCAAATACCAATTGCCCAATACCAATAATAAAAAAGCTCCACATGTAGAAGGTCGTCGTTTTTTAAATCTCGAACGTTTCACACCTGCATGTATTTGTATCGAAATATAATCCCGAATTACATTCTTCCTCTTTTCTACAACTGCACTCGCAATTACTCGAGTCCCATCGTTTTATCTCGCCACTATTTTCACATTTTTCTTGCTCATCAGTATTAATACATTGGCACGCACATTGCTTTTCAAAGTATTTCTGTTTTATTGTACAATTCTGAAATGAATTTTCATTATTAATATGATTCATGAAGAAATAAAATAGTGACTTGACATGATAACTAAGTTCGTTTTTCTTTTGTTTCAATTACTTCAGCTTTTAGTTTACATAGGCATTGGCAATTTAAGTGCTCCTCAATTGGTATTATCTCCTCTCGAACGGAATTATGTTCAGGGTCATACTTATTGAGCGTACTTTTCAAAATCTGAAACAAAAGTAAAATAATAAAAATTACCTAATATTCGATTCGTGTAAATGCGAATTTAATGATGAATCACTTTTTCATTACTTTGAAATTTGTCATATTTCTTTCAATCGGTTGGCATGACCACAAAGATGTATTGCAACATCCACCGCATCGATTAACACGTGTACAAGATGGATAATAAATAGTGAATGGATCGTTATTGTAATTGAATTCAATTAATTGCAATTGTGGTTTACACTTTCCTGGCTGTGGCACAACTGCATTAGATCGTTCATTTTCAAATCCGGATCGTGCTGAAAAAAAAAATTCAAATATATTGAAAAAATTTATACAAATGAATGAATAAATGAATTTATCAAATAATTACTAAATATTCTTATCGTTAAAATTAAGAATTCATTTTATTATTTATTTTTGTTGCTGTAGGTACATGATAATGGCTGATGAATTGTCACGTGCCATTTCATTTGCGAATGGATATTTTGTATTGGTAGACGGTCTTGTGCCGGATTTGGCGGATCATTTGGCTGAGGATGTTGTACTAGATTGGTTTGGACAAACTATTGAGGGTCGCGTTAATGTCGCGGCATTTATGAAAGATCAAAAAATAAGTTCACGGCATACGTTTAATGATGTTAATCCTGTTGCAACAATTGGATATCGAAAACAGCGACCGTTGCGGTGAATTAATTTTCATTAAAATGAATCAATCAAATTATTTTAATGAGCAAATAAAATTTTGTGTTTCTCTTTTATTTTTACAGTAGAAAATATTATTCTATGGATGGCACACATGAGAATGGGAATTTAATTGGTATTAGAGGCGATAATAATAATGCTGATGATAATGAACACGAAAATCAAAATGATATTGATAATTACCAAATTAAATATAAAAGACAATGTTTTTCGGATGGTATAGTAATTGAAAATGAAAGTTCTGTAACTAATGACAGTTCTCATAATATTCACGATATGGATGTGGAATATGACGATCAGTCGGAATATTCAAAAGTATCATTAAAAATGCATGATGAAATAAAAAATAAATATATTTTAGAAACATCAATTACAAATTCAATGGAGTGTAATTTGAATTTTGATAGACTGAAACTCGATGGCGACAATACTTCAACACCATTTGTTGAACCACGTGATTTTTTAAACTCCGCTAAGGTTAATTGTGCACTCAATAAATTGGACAGTAAAATAAAATTTAAATGTGAATTGAAAACGACAAATATCGAAGAAATGGAAAGAAAAATTGTCCAATTGGAGAACAAAATAATTGAAATGCCATTAGGACTTATTAATAAAGAATTAGGACAAGGTGATGGACCTCCAATCAGTTATGGAATGAGTGCAATGAAATATATTGAGGCGTCTGGTGTTATTGAATTTTCACGATTTTTTAATACGAAACAAATACGAAAAGATATTCGTAAACGTTTTTGTCGACTTCAAATTGCATATTCGGTAAAAAATAAAGATTTACATGCGCCAATGAATAAAATGAGTGGCGAATCGTCGCCTAAAAACTCGATGGATATGGATGAAAATTACGTTGAAGTTACGTCAAAGAAACCGAGAAAATTAAAAACATTAAAAGAATTAAGACAATTGAGTAATTCATTAATACCGCACGGCGATGATAAAATTGATTTTTCAACGGATGATGATGATGATGATGATGATACAAATGAACGTAATAAATTTTTAAAATGCTTAAAATTACAAGCGTTGGATAATAAAAATGAAAATATTAATGATTTAGTTACGCCAAAGTATGTTCGACATCAATTAACATTTGACAAGAGCCCAAAAAGATTGTTGGCGGGCACTGGCGATACACGTGGTTTTCTATTCAATTATGATATTCATATGATTATTTATGAGAGTAATACCAAGTGTCGATTGAATTTATCACACGAGTTCGAAAGTAAAGAATTATCAGATAACTAACACTAAACGAAAAAGCGATTAATATTCACGTTTTTTTTTTTCCTTTTTTTTTTACATCACAATTTGTTGTGGAATAATTTACTATAATACTCTCAATTAATATAGTCAATGAGACTAGTCGTGTGTTTAATTTTTACTTTTATATTTTTGTCTTTTTTTTTTCTCTTTCCATTTTTTATTGCGAAGCATTGAGATATGATAAATGAATCGATAAGTTCATTCTATCTTTCGTTTTTCTTTTCTATTAAAAGGTTTGAGATTAATACGTTTGTGATATTAATGATAATAGACTGAAATTATCGAAAGTATGGGCCAATGAAAAAAAATAATGTAATTAAAATATAGTAATGGAGCGTTTGAAAGAAATAAAATTAAAACTTTTCTTCTCGTCAACTTTTTTTTTCTTTTTCTTTTCTGTACTCACAAAACCTATTTGCAGATTTAATAAATATTTTTGAATAAATAAATAGACACAATTATATTTACTACTGAGTAACAAATCCCTTTTTGTCCCCGTTTTACTCTCGATAAATTTAATAAAGTCTTCGTACGAATCCAATTCATTCAGTTCAGCCGCAAGCTCCAATGATCTCTGTAAAAATGAAATACATAAAAATAATGAATGGCTTTAGCAATATTCAAATAATTGTCTCGATATTGAATGATAATATTTTATCGACTAATCAATTCAGACATTGAATTGTTTGCTTAACACGTGGAATTGTGAAATTGACATAGCTCCGGTTTTTTTTACTCAATTCAGCACGGCCACAAAACTACATCCGTATTTATTATTATTATTATCATCTTTTATTTCGCTTGTTATTTAATTTTATTTTCAAATAGCAATGTGTCATTTAATTATTTGCAATTGCTACCTATCCTTAATTACACTTGTGTTTACGTCCATTGACGTAATTGTAGAAGAGTATTTAAGAATGTTGTATTTGAATTATCTCATACTGTTGATGGACTTTCTCTTTTCAGTATAATATCGTAGCAATTCTCGACATGTTTGAGTTTTCTCACGTACACATGTTGGTTTTAATCTGAACTTATCACTAATGTGATAGCAGGTGTGCGTCACGAATTTTCAAACATCGAATGCGAAGAATAACAGTTGAATAAATATTTTCACATAACAGGAAATTAGATTTGCTATTGTGATTATTATATAGAGGAGAATAAAATAATAAATTGGTGTTCGACATTGGATTTGATATACATTCACACATTTTTATCTAATCTAGTAGCAGGATTGGAGGAGGGGGGTTCTTTACAGCGCAATATATATTCGTAATGGGAATTAAATTTACCCATAAGGAAATCCTTTTCAATATCAGTACAAATTCCATCTTTTTCCTTGACCACTCACTGCATATACCACATCGCTAAAATATTCTAGATATATATTTTTTTCCTCTTTTAAAACGAACTCGAGGCAAATACGATAAATTTTATAGTATACACTTGTTGAACGATTGATTAAATAGCGGACAAGCACATATATATATAGAGAGAGAGAAATAAATGAAAATAATCAACAACACGTTATATGAGTCAGAAAGCATAAAAAAAAATTGGCCAGAAAATTTGTTTAAAAAAAGGCGAGGAGGGAAAAAATAAAATCCGTGTTAATCACACTACCAGTCAGACCACTTTTATAAATACATCTTGCATTCCATAAACATTTTAATTTTATTTTCGCAATTTCAATATATATATTCTGAGAACACGTGTACAAAGAATCAAATTTGACGTCGACTGAGTATACAAATAATTAATATATATATATATATATCGATTATTTATTTTACTATAAATTTATTTCCATTACTAATTAAATTACATTGCACGTCAATATATCATGATAAGAATGAATACGATATAGTATGTATAACATTATTATATGTATGTGTGTATGGGTATGTACATGAAAAACAGATGCTATTATGTGTTCATGTGTACTGAACATGGTCTACTATACCGGTTCGTATTGTATCCATGACATTATTATGCTTGTGGCCTTCAAAGTCACATGGACCCATGTTATAAAGTGACAGAGATGCATGGGGAAAGGGTGATAAGTCAGGTAACAAATGATTTTAATCAACTGATTGACGTATGTAAAATTACAATACTGCCTACCTCAAATATTTCTATTTTATACTTCCTGCTTTATATTTGTACAAAGCTGTTAACGATTGAATACAGAGATATCAATGATTATACATCGATTATAAGTCACATATAAAAAAAAATATATATGGTAATTAATTTATAACTAAAAAAAAAAAGTTCGACTTACTGGTATAGCATTTTGACAATCTCTGCAAGATTCATTTGGTATTGTATTATATCTCTTTTTTTCATTGTATACAGGCCCAATAGGACCTGGAAACATAATACCACCAGGATGTCCGTTGTATTGCCGCACTTGACATATCACTGTATTGCAAAATATTATTACAATCAATATTTTAATATTTACATCCCACATTTTTATTTTTATTTTGTTTAATGATTTTTATATTGTATTTTGAACGAAAATTTGCGTATGTCAATGTTAAGATAGTTGAAAATGAAAAGGAATACTGATTAATGTGCTATTTTCGGCGAACAATTTTTAAGCGAAAAAAAAAAAAAAAAAAAAAAGAAAAAGGATATATTGTCGTTCAAATTCGTTCGTTTGTAGAAACCGCGAATACGCGTGTCACATGTCACAATCGAGCGTTCGCTTCTCAACTGTCTCAATGTCTGATCGTGTCTCAGGTAGTGTATGAAATTGTCGCCATTCATACACATATAAATCCATTTATATATACGAACAATATCATTTGTCCGTGAACACCTATGCATACTTCAGTGATTTAAATTCATGCGCCATATATGATACGAGCGCCCCTCTACATTTCGAATGGTAACACGTTTGTATGCATATGTAAATAGAGGTACATATATGTTGTATAACACACTATCAAGTGAATATTTGACATTGACAAAATGGAAAATAAATAAATCTCTGTAAGTAATGTTTTCATATCACTGTATATAATTATCAAGTTAATTTCGATATATCTGTTTTCATTACATTAACGTGCGCGGGCGTAATTTAAATGAAGTTGGATAATACACATCCATTGTCGCCATTTTACATTTTTTTTTCTCTCTTCCTAGCTACTGTGATGGCGCGACGATCTCTCGGCTTGTCAGCAACAATCGTGAAATTGACGCACAGTATTGCAAATCATAATAAATGCATTTATCATTTTGTATTTATTGACTATAAAAGTATATTAAACAATGGCTAATGTTAATCATACGGAAATAATTGAGGAGGATGCTGCAGATTTACAATTTCCAAAAGGTTAGATATGAAATAAAATTTGGTTGAGTGGTTTATAACGCATTAAACATAACCTTTATCTCTGGTTATTTCGTTTTTCACTCACACGCGTAATAGTATTATTATTTATATGGAAAGAAAAATAAATATGTATATGAATAAATAGATGAATTGTTTATACACAACTATTCCGAGTCTAAGGTGATTATTTTCTTGATTTCAGACTGCTGGTCAAGTGTTACTGTTAAACATGAACAAGATGAGGAAATTTTCACCTCAGACCCGGTTTGTTGTATATGCAAATTAACATTATGTGAACCTTACGTTAAATGTGCATTATGCAGTAATATAACACTGTGCCCAACATGTTTTTCAAATGGTTGTGAAATAAATGATCACAAAAATGATCACGATTATATTATTGTTAAAAATGAATTTCCATTAATTGAAGATTCAAATTGGACAGCACGTGAAGAATTAAATTTACTTGATTTTATTCAAGAGTGCGGTTTTGGTAATTGGCTTGATGTTTCACGTAGAATGCGTGAAAAATCACCGGACGAATGTAAAAAACATTATTTAAATAATTATATCGATAATCAAACATTGGCTGATTTACCAAAGATTAATGAAACGAAAACAAGTTTATTTGGATATGAAGCAATTCCATATATGTTTAAGCTTCAAGATTTAGAGGAGCCACCGAGATTTGGAACAAATACACCGAATAATCGTTTATTAGCGGGTTACAATCCTGCACGATCGGATTTTGAAGTTAATTTTGATAATCACGCGGAATTATTGATTTCCGAAATGAAATACAATGAATTTACAAATGAAACTGGCAATAATGATAGTGATGACGATGATAATGCCAATATTGTTGATTATAATTTGGGTATAAAATTACAAACAGCAATTATTGATAGTTATAATAATAGATTGAAGGAACGTGCGAGAAGAAATAAAATAATTCGTGAACATGGTTTAATTGCATTTAGAAGAACAATATCATGGTTAAATCGTTATGATTCAACAATCACGCGTACAATTTCCGAAAAATTATTAGTATTTATGCAATTAATTAATGGATTGGAATTCGATTATATTATGGAGGGTTTACATCATGCCGGTGAATTGCGAAATTGTATAAATCGTTTATTTGAATTACGAAAAAATGGTATAAAACATTTTTGCAGTGTGCCAATGTATCAAAAATTGATGAAATTAAAACAAGAAAGTGATAAGGAAAAACGATTATATATGAACAATATTGAATGCAGTTGGCGAAATATTTTACCAGAGAATATAATGAATAGTAGTAGTAATAATAATAGTGTAGCTGTTAATTCAACATTGTCGCAGAGAAAAGCACCTCCGCCATTGGAAATAAGAGGGCTGCCTGGTTATGACAAACTCATGGACAGTGAACGTGATTTGTGTTCGAATGCACGAATTGTTCCACAAAGTTATCTGGATTTTAAACAATTATTAATAACGGAAAATAAAAAATTTAATACATTAAAATTGGCACAAGCGCGACTATTATTAAAAATTGATGTGAATAAAACCAGGAAGATTTATGATTTTTTGGCCGAACACGGTTATATAAATAAATCAACTTAATGAATTTTAAATATTACAGACAAACTAACGATCCAGTTACTGAACAATTTTTTTTTTTTACATATTTATTTTATTCTACGTATACTTGAAATGTATATCAATCATTGTGATATTAGTTGTAAAGGTAAATTTAATAATATTTTCCATTTTTAAACCAACTATGTTTCACATTTTACTTCATGAAATCGATCTCTGTTATCATGATATATTATATTCTTATAAACTCTGTGGAAACGCATAATTGAATCTACAAAAATTACTCTCAACTTGAGTGAATAAAAATTTATATTATTTTCATTTTATATATGTCATTTTTTTTTTTTTATTAATCAATTTAATTGATTATTTTTTCCGTTCACAGAGTTTGAAAATGCTGAAACATTGTTAATATCAGAGGTGCACATGCTATTGGAACATAGAAAAGCTCAGAATGAATCAGCCGAAGAGGAGCAAGAATTTTCAGAAGTATTCATGAAGAGTTTGAATTATACCGATCGTTTTCGCAAATTTAAGAACAAAGAAGTCATTGCTGCTGTTAGAAAGTAAATATCAAAATTTTGTTTTTTTTTCACATCTCTCCTTTATTATACTCATTATTTATCATGAATTAATTTGTTCATCACGTAATTACGACTATATTTTCTTCTTTTAATATAATTGGTATGTCATTGAACATTTCAGTCTATTGATGCAAAAAAAACTTCATAAATTCGAACTTGCGTCATTGGCAAATCTTTGTCCAGAAAATCCTGAAGAAGCAAAAGCACTGATACCAAGTCTCGAAGGACGACTGGAAGACGAAGAGCTCAAAACAATTCTAGAGGACATACAAACAAAAAGATCACTCCAATATTAAATACAATTTGCTCGTCTATTTTATCATTTCCTATATAAAATTGATATATTTCTAAATTAAATTAATCATCTATTGGCCGTCATTTTGAGATTTATTTTTCAACACAATTGCTAGTTTGGACAAGGCTAGTCATTGTCTATATGAGCATACAATAGCACGTAACAACAATCAATGGTAATTTGCGACATACACAGCAACAAATTACAAAAAACAAAAAAAAACATATTTGTAAATCGCTCCTTGCCGGGTTACAAATGACAACCGAGTATTACCTCTCTTGCAGTGGAGAGGGTAATGGTCGTGTACAAATTCCACTTGGGGTTGTATTTCTACACGCAACGAATCCACACACAGCCATCCACACATATATATATCTTTGTATATATCGTCATTATAAATTCCTTCGTGGAAATTCCAACTTCCACAAATTTTGAGCAGCAATTGAAGTATCCTTACTCAGTTATGCAGATGTATAATATATATATTTGTTAATAGCTGACACCACTTTACTATCTGTTTGCTGCTTTTATATATATATATATTTTTTTTTATCTATTAATAATATGATGCGCAGATAAAGATCGATGGACAGGAGGAAGAGCTAGATATATTTACCTGACGGTTTAATGGCCACCTTGTGCACGTCAGAATTATTATTATTATTATTATTATCATTTTTTTTTTCATCGTCATATCACACAAATATAAATATATCCATACACACTTATGAATAAACGCATCATGGACATATAGATGTATATATTCATGAGACACGCATAACATAACTTGAAACTATATTTTGCTTTATTATAGGTTAACGTGATTTCCGTGAATTAGCAACAGCTCTCTCGGTCTCTCTTTATCGGGGAAGTTCTTGAATGAGGATTAACTTATATATATTTTTCTTTATTTTCCTACTTCATTTTTCCTGTACAAAACAGGCTATCGGATCGTTCATTTTGAAATAAATAACGACAAGTATTAAATATGCAGGTATATTGTATGTTTGTGAATTTTTTTTTGATGCTGATTAATTTATTCATTATTTTATTTTTCTTTATGTAGATTTGTGAAAACTGCACGATCGACATTATATTATTTTTTTTTTGTTTATTTATTTTTTCGTTTTTACTCACGAGTCTACTGTTGCTGTTTTGATGCGCCATCTTTATGTAGGTTTGCTCGTCAGGCAAGAATGGAATCTGTGAATATTTAAAAATGAAAAGGTTTTTCCAAATTTGTGCTTTATCCATAACGCATTTTCATATTTTTGTTTATATCCTACGATTATAATTGTTCAAAATGGAAAAAAAAAAAAAATTATTTTTTGGCCCCACAGTGTCTTATGGAGCGAATCAATTGAGAAGAAAACAAAAAGAAAATAAGTCGAAAATAAACGTAAAAGTGGAGATACCGAGAAATTAATTTAAACTACGGATAATTAAAAAACTTTCCACTATTTCCCACTAGAGAGAGATTCAAGTTGCGTGTATGCGTGTGTCAATGTATTTTCTATGTGTGCCTGTTATCCAACTTCTCGTTGTGGATTTTTTTTTTAATTTAACTTTATTTTCGTTGTCATCTAACGACACCCAAGGTAGAAGATCGTGTTACTCATAACGCGATCTTTTTTCTTGTTCTCTTATCATCAGTTGTGCAAGAAAATGTTCATATATATACATATATATATAAAATATTCTGAGAATGTAATGAGAACATTTCTTCCCTTGGTTTGGTGTTCTGTGTCCTGTCTCATGTCGCATCACTTCTGTACATTCTTATACACATAAAAATTAATTATTTTTATTTTTTATTATGTATTCAAAAACATAATGTTTCCGAGAAGAATATCGAGTTGCAAGGCTATGTCAATTGCACACATATAGACATACCCTGGCATCCTTGACCCTGATATCACATCACCCACATGCCATATTTAAATGTCAGATAATTACATTTCATCATTCACACGGATTGATAACAATGATATAATGAACTTGAAAAAGAAGCAAAATAACAATCATAACAGCAAACAACAAAAGAAAAATAGAATATACATAAATATATATATACATATTAGATACACACATGTATTTATTAACGGAATTTTTCGGTTTTCGTTTTTTGTATTTCATCGCTTTATTTTCATCCCCCATGTATACATTCATTATTATTCGAAATAAAAGTGCCCATGAAAGTAGAAGAAAAAAAAAGTATAAATAAAAAAAAATCAAACAGAGCACAGTGTTTTCAACACTTTGAACATTTTAATACCAGTTGAATATTCATATTACAATAATAGCTTTCCCAGAATAACAATTCGTACTTTTAACGTGTGGAAAATTTTCACGGCAAACTGCCTTTATACATTCATATATATATATATATATATATATATATATATGCGCAGTAAAGATGAAATTATTTTGAATAGCCTCCATTTCCAACGCTATTCCTTTTTTTACATTTCCTTTATTCACGCTCATATCCCAAGCACCACGATATCTAGTTTATAGACTTGCACATTGAAGTATCAAGTGAATTGGGCTGGTGGGCCGTGATTCGATTCTCTCTGCCACAGTAAGCGAGTACACATTTCAATTCTCTTCTCCATCTATCTATTTATCTATCCATCTATCTATTTATCATGCCTATATCTATCTTACTCTTGTGCCTGTGCAAATATGCAACAAGTTTTAGCACAGACAGTCTGGAGTAGTGAATAGATAGGAATCGATACACACAATTTGTATAATGTGGGTGATAGGGTATGGGGTGTCTTCGAAATAGTTTCAAGCATCATTTGCTCCATTCAATTTTAATGCATGGCAATATTATTTATGTCACGTATGTTAATATGGTGCAAAAAAAAAAGTATCTATAATGTGAAATCGTATATGCAATATACACTTTTAATATTTAAATTTTGAATATTGATATCAATCGTATCACTCGAAATAAAATATCATTGATGAAATGATCCAATATAAACAAAGTGTTGTATTTAAATTGAATATTCTATTGATGAATATCCACGAGATTTATCATGAAAATCATCACTGTGCAAACTTATTTGTTGGTATATTTTCCACAATTCTTTTCAACGTTACATTTTTTTGTTTAAAAATGCATTTATTATTATGCGGCAAACGGCTCATGAATGCTCAACAATTGTTTTTGCTATATAGATTTGTTCAGGTGTAATTAATATGATCAAATGAAATATATATATATATATATATATTTTGATTGTATATAGAAATCAGTTGGCAGGCAATGAAGCGGAGATTATTATTTCAATGGGAATACCCTGAATATTATGAAGAATATAAGGGAGAAGACAACATGAAGGCATATATACATACAAACTCCCAAGTGAATCGTGACGCATTGTTTGGCGCGTGACGCCAAAGCTCTCTTGCTTTTTCTCTATCTCTCTCATACACACCAACACTCTGTCTCTCTCTTTCTCGTCCTCATCAGTACCCGATCTTCTATACCTTGCGTAATGAAATTGCTTTCATAGCTATGCCATACCCTGAGGTGACTGGCGAGCACATTGCCACTGATAAAGGTATATTCAACGACGTATATTCATACAATCTATTGTATATATACATATATATTTTATATAATATGCGATATTGCAATTTAGAATTCTTAGAGTTAGTTTGATAACATTGAAGCCATTCGATATGTTATGTATATGAAAAATAAAAAAAAATATCCGTTTCACCCTTAAATCTGACAGTTGTTTATTAACAAAAGGGGCCATTTGAAAGGAGTGATGCGGCAATTTTCAGGATTACACAATGGATTTGAGCCATGTAGTATTGTGCTTTATTCGTTACCTTCATTTATTTATTTATTATTATTATTATTTTTTTTTTTTAATTTATTGCCAATGGTATATATACGAATGATTTTATGAAATCCAAATTGAAACATTTTTTGTGTGGCAATTGGCATATTTTTTTTATTGCGAATCGATTGGTGTATGGTGGAATACGATAGACAACTGTATTTATTATAGAAAAAGGGAGTTTGAAGAGAAAAATATATGGATAGACAATGTTTAATACAATCAGGGATATATTTTATATTGTGTTTATAGGTTGCATGGGTTTTCGGATTTATTTTATGATGAAAATGTAGAGAAATGATAAAGGAAAAAGAAGAAAATGAAAGATTGAGTAGCAAAGTTGGATTGGCGCAAGCTCAGTGTGTTGAGGCGGCACGCGTGTAAATGGTTTTCGCATACGAGATTATTGGTGGTGGTAAAGAAAATGTGACACACTGCTTGGGTGAACACAGATATATAATACAGAAACGAGTAGGGGAAAGTACTGGTGACGGTGGTGGCGTTGATATGATGGTGGCACAAGAGACCGTTGTTACTTGTGTCGTTGTCGTCGTTTCTCGGCAAACCCAACGAGTTTATCCGAGCAATACCGAGCTACTAGTTCAACGTTGTCACGACGACACAACTCAGCAATATATTCGCGTTAGGATCATCAAAAAAATGATATATCCCAATATGCTCATTTTGAATAAACGGAATCATATTACACACTGTTAGACATATTTCGTCGTTGTCGTTCATTCATTTACAAAAAAAAAAAAAAAAAAAAAAAAAGGAAGCAAATTATAATACCTACTTTACAATCAACGAAATTTTGTTCAATAGTCATTCGGAATTTTATCGACCTTCTTTTTTTTTTTTCTCATGCTCATCCATTCATATCTTTATTTTTATTAATTCAAAATTCAATTGTCAATCATTTTTGAGAAGAAAATGAGTGAAAAAATTGCAGGAAGATTTCATAAAAATAAAATGAGAGGGGGGCCGGTCGCTGGGGTCTTCGCGCTTATATATCTCTCTTTTATTTTTCTCCCTCGATCGCTTTTTCACGAGTTTTCTCTCTCTTTCTCTCATGCACATTTTTACGAGACACAGAAATACGCACATACACTTGCGCTCTCTTGCGCTCATTGGCTTCAGTTCTCCCCACCAATTCACTGATATTCATTCCCTCACGGATAGTCCGCCTGTGCCCCTCTCTTCACTCGTCAATCCCTACCATGGCCGCCAATAGCCATAGTATGTGTATGTGTCTCGATCGCAACAATTGTGTGTATCAATGTACGATTGTACTTGTGTGCAAGTGTTCGCGTCTACGATCACGCAATTCTCTCGCTTGCACTCGCGTATTTACACGACTCCCAGGTTTATTCCGTCGTCGTCGCGCGCGGACTCACTGATCGCCACCGTCTCTTGCGTCTCGTGGGGTCAGTGTCTGCTTGGTTCTTGAGTAGGAACCTCCGGGAGAGTCTTTGTCTCTTGCTCGAGGTTTGTTATTATTTTATTCGTAAATGTCGTGAACTGTAACGCGTTAATTCAGTTTGATTGATTGAATAGAAGACAAATATAAGAAATAATAATTCAGAAGCAACGGTATATAATAATTGCATCACTGCGTATGTTTTTTGTTTTTTCTTATATGTGACAGTATTTTTCTGTGTAAAATAAATAAATAAATAAATAAATATATATATTAAATATATATTACTATATTTGTAAATATGTTAATATGTATGTATGTATGTATATAAATATATATATATATATATATGGATATATATATGTATACATATGTGTTTGTGGAGAGGAAAATAAATAAAACGGTAGATAAGAGAATTACTTGGCGCGCACTGTATTGTAAATGGTAAAAAATATATTGACGTATCTTTTTTTTTTCTTTGATTGACTCTCGTGACGCGCTTTGTGCCATTCGTTATGATGTTATTCAACTGAAGTTTGTCGACCATTTGACGACATTTATATGTATATGTAAAGATATTCGTCTCTATTGTATATTACGTGAAATTGAAAGCATAATAAAGTGTAACAGATTCTGTTTGTTATACTTTCTTTTTTTTTTTTTGGGTCTCAGTTTTGAGGTTAGTAAAAAGTTTAGAAGATTTATTTGATATTTTTGGTTTAGATATTTTTTTCTATTGATGTTCTTAGTGGGTTTATTTGATCGTCTCTTTTTTTTTCTCTTTTTTTTTCGCATTTTATTGAATTAAATTGTGGAGTATAGAGATCATTTCTTTTTCGTTTTTTTTGCCTTTTTTTTTTCTTCTTTTTTTCCGCTCCTTCAATGAATTCTCATTTCAGTCTGTTTCCTCTCCATTCTCCAATTTTTTTTAACCTTATTTTCTTCCTCTTCTCATCCTCACTCTTCTTATTCTCCAGTTTCCTCTGCAATCGCCGTCAACTTCATTTCTCCTTGGCTAAATGTGCTCTTCTTTTCTTATTTCTCATGTTCGTTTATTTAGGTGGAAAAGTTGTTTTGAATAGGAATATAGAGAATTGAAGAAAGCAAGAGAAGGCGGAAAAAAAGGAAATGTAAAAATAAAAAAAAAAGATTTAATAGAAATAATGTAGAGTAAAATTAAATGGGTAAATAAAATGAAATTTCATACGTATATAAATAGGTATTGAGAAATACGCAAATGTTCTACTTGTATTTCATTATTTGTTAATTATATCGAATTATTCATTTATTCATTGTTTCTTCTTGATCTCACTTGGTTACGCAGTGTGCAGTTTATTATCGTGACTTTGTGTTGTGCGGAAATGAAATAGACAAAACGGAAGTGCTGATAGTGAGGAAGCATCAGTAAAAAAAATAAAAAAAAATAAGAAGAAGAAGAAAACAAAAATATATACAATCATCCTGGATTTGAATGATTTATCCACTTACTTCGCTGTCTCTCTCCTTTGAGGTGAGTTGAATTTTACTTAAATGAAAAAATAAAATTTACCATTAGAACTTGAATAAAAAAAAATGCACTTGTATACCTTATTCTGTTCATTAAAAAATCGGACGAATCCAATACTTTCTTATCATTACATGACGAAAATTGAAAGAATTCAGTGAAGATAATTTTTGTATTATTATCATTCGATAATATCAATATATATATATGATTTGACTAGTTCTCGTAAGCAACCCAATGATTCAAGACCGCAATTAAAAGAGACTGTCTGCATCGGTTTGAAAAAAAAACTGACGAACAGGTGGATAATTATTTGTTTTCGTTGCAGTTATTGCTGTTTCCGAACAAATTCAAGTGCTTTCATTTTACTACTTTTCGTATTTCACGTTCACGCTTATTATTATTTCTTATGAGGTTTCTTGATATTTCGTTGGTGTACCAGACGAATTCGCAAATCGGGATTATTAGTCTGTCGTGCGTGTCGCTGTTATATTCTTTTTTGCATTCTCTCTTTATTCATCTCTTAAGATTTCGTTTTCATCCTCCCCTTCTTCTTCTTCTTCTTTCTGTTTGCATGTTTATTACGACGAGAAATGTCCGAACATATTATTCACCTTCGGCCAGCACATGTAAATTATTATTTTGCCGCAAGATACATACACATATGCATCCATATATATATATATATATATATATATATATTATGGGGTATAATTAATTGTTCATAAGAGAATTTCTGAATTTTTTAACGAACAGAATTAATTGAAAAAAAAAAAGAAAGAAATATATATGAATATATAAATATATTTATGTATGGAAAAGACTGTTTGTTTTATTTGTTCTTTTTTTTGTGAGAATTATGTTGACGAATGTAATTTGTCTTGTGGACTGCAAATATGAACGCAATGGAAAATATTTATTAAAAGTTACAGATATGGTTGTCGTCGCGGTTGGATGACGTGATATATTATATTGAAATTGTAGTGTGTAGCACGTTACTCATAAACATTTCATAGTATCTGTGTATAAATATATATATATATGTGAATAATGGTAGTGACAGATTGCGGTTAAGGGGAAAGCAATTATTTTATTAATTTATTATATTTTTCTAATTAAAATGCACGAAGAAATTGTATTAATACATATAATACAAATTTCTTTTTTGTTGTTTAATTCATCGCTATTTCATTATATACATTTGTATATAAATATATGTAAGGAGTTGAATGTCTGAGAAAAATCCGTTGTTTTATATTTATTGATGAGTGTGTACTATAGGAAAGAAGAGAGAAATGAAATAATAAAATATTATATATGTTTTATTGTAAATACTATGCATAATGTAATTGTTGCATACTTCGAATGTCGTATGATAACCTCGTACGATAAACTTTTTTCATTTCAATTTTTACATCGTCATTTCTGTTCCTTCTCTATTATTTTGCTCATCATTTTGACTGTCTAATTGCTTTTTTTTTTCACAATCAGGTATGATAACCGATAAATAAAAATATTTTTGAGTAAATTATATGAGGAAATAATTATTCAAAATCATTCTACTATGAGCAGTTATATTTTAGTAATATACATACTATCGACAAAATATTATATCGGTGAAAATATTCTGCTATTTATTTTTCGTGATTATATTAATAAACAGAAAATATGAGATAAAAAAATATAATTGAAGTTAATATATTAATTTAAGGATTTACTGATTCTTATATAATATATTTTTAGTGTCACAAAACAGGACGTATTAGTTAGACTGATATCTGTCAATGATTATCGTCAGTCAATCACCATACAGTCATTGCTCTAACTCATCATTTTCATTTATTGTTTCTTTATTTCTTTTGCTATGTTCATTTTTTATTTCTTTTTTATTGGTTCTATTTATTTTGTTCTTTTTCTCTTACTGTATCTCATTTTCCCAAAACGAGTCAGTGAACAGCAAAGTGTTGTGCACAATGATAATGAATGCCAGTGCACACAGTTAAATAGTCAGAGAGTGAATCAAGCGACGACAGAGACGTTAAGGAAGTGTTGAAAATGGCAAAGAGAGAGAGAGAGAGAGAGAGAGAGGTGAAGAGAATAAAAGGAATTACCCTATCTCAGGAAACTACAAGGCTGAATATCAACGACCCGTGGTATTTATCATATTGAAGACGTCTACTGAGACAGTTGATACAGAGAATGAGAAAATAGTAACGACATCGAAGAAAAGAGAGTTTATGGAAATAATCATTCATATCTGTAGTTTATTTATACTTTTCATCACCTAGTGATTTTTTATTGTATTTACTTTATACTCTTTTTTTTTATGATTTTTTTCTTTTCCTATTTCGGTTTGGTAAATATTTGTCAACAGTTTGCTTTATGATAAAAAAAATTGCTTCACCACAAAATAATACAATAATTTAGGAAAACTGAAATTCAATGTGTGTATTAAAGAAATATAAAAAACAAAATTATATAACGATCATGTGAAAAAAATACAAAGCGATTAAATGCGTATAGTCCGATTGTGATACTTTGGGTACATTCACTGGGTATGATTTACTATATGTGGATTAAATACAAGAAATAGAAAGCTCCTACAACAATTGAGTGAGTCAATAAGATATAAAATGAAATGGAAAGGGAATCAAAATATACCTGTTTACAATATCAAACAAAATTAAATGATTATTTCATTGAATTTGCTATTCTCGTTTTCCTGTTCTTTCTAATTTGTTCATTAATTCAATAAATTCGTGCATATTTACAAATATGAAAATGTGACAGATTTACTTATAGTAACAATTTAAATATCATTGTTTGTAATCAATGTTTTATTATTACTCACGTGCATATTTTTTTGTTTATAGATTTGTCGATTATATCTTTGAAAATCAAAATTGAATGAGACAATGAAAATACGAAAGAGACAAAAGTATACATATCAATCTATAATAAAATCAAACACATTTTGATAATGAAAATAATTAATGATTTTGAATGTCGTTTCCTTTTTGTTTGTTTCCATTGCGCAATTTTATTCTTCTTATCTCCCTTGTCCATCAGTCACACGTCGTAGTGTGACGCAGTAACATTTAATAGCGTGTATCCTATGATTTACATAATTGGAAAATCGATCGCGCGAGTGAACGCGTCAGCGACCTCAGTTATACATATACAGATTGTATACGGTATATACACTATTGAAAGAAGGGCGGTCTATTCCATTTTCTAGTTGTTGCCTGCATGAACATCTACTTAGGTCAAACGATTGTTTAATTTTCTTTTATTTCTCAAATCACTCATCAATAAAGATGATAATTTTATCACAAATAATTGAATGAAATTTTCGGTCAATAATTTTACATCAGACTTGTTTCCTCAAGTTAACATTTCATCATTATTTTATTATTTTTTTTTCTTCATTGGTTCATTTATTTGTTCATTTTTCGGAAAAGTGGTATTATGAATATATATTTTAATGTATCGCGTTTGTTATTTGCATGATTACATTTATCATGCATTTAATATCTTTTATCAGTAAGTATGTCGTGAGCTAATCGAGAGACAGATTTACTATCAAGTATGGTGTAGATAAATATGTTATACACTCAATATTATGTAAAATATTAAATGATACAATAAATTCTGGGGATTAGCGGAGAGAAATTAATTTTTGGAAGACGAAATCAGCTTGAGGAAAATGTAAAATGGTAAATTATTTTTTTTTCTCCAACTTTTTTTTACATATTCCAATTGAATTGAAAAAAATCTCTCATACTGTATGTAAATACAATTGGATATTTTGTTGCGTCATGGTTTATTGCACATAAACGAGCCTCGCATAAATAAGTAATAATTATCCGCTAATCATTGGCGATATTACGTGTTCATACATATACAATAGCGTTAATTCATATAATTAAAATGACACTAAATTACAAGAATATACTCATTTGTGTGTGTGTGTGTGTGTGTGTGTGTGTGTGTGTGTGTGTGTGTGTAGACACATTCAATTATCACTTATTTTTTTATTTTTTATTTATTTATTACCATGACAATTAAATATCTTACTGACATGGTCTTATATGAATTTCTACTATTTCAATTGTTTATTCTTCATATTTTTTTCACGGCAATCAGCAAACACGTCTTTAGACATAAAATACATGTTTCAATCACGATTAGGGGGTTTTTTTCTTGCAAAATGAAAAATATATTTTTTCTTTTTCCTCATCACTTCAATGGATTGTTTTTTCGCATACTGCTGAAACTTAGAGACACTACAATATATAGATACATTAATCGGTATATTGTGATGTAAACAAAATGACTGTTTAACTTGTGAAGTTTGCCGTTTAATAAAGTAATGTGCTCTGTTTCATTGCGAAAAATAGAAAAATAATCATAATGAGTGAAAAGTATGAACATAAATAGTTCGGTCGCGATAAGAAAGAATAAAACAATGGCAATAAGATCGCTGAAAAATTTATTATGAATCTTTTTTTATTGTATATTTTATTTTCAAATGTAGAAAGAAATTTTACTCATAGCGTATACAGACACACACACGCACACACTTATATATATATCAATAGAAAATTCTTTCATTGACTTTATATTGGGCCAACGCGTTGTCCATATTCCAGTCTTTTTATTTTTATAATAACATCATGATAAAACAAGCGAGGAGGTTGTTTTATTGGAGTCAAGAGGTGGGTAAAAGGGAACGTGTAAAAGTTGAAGATTATTATTCTATTTTTGTCGAAAGAATGTAAGAAAAATAGAATGAGAAAAAGAAAGTGAAGAGTGATGAAAACAAATGAAATATACCAAGTAACAGTTTCTATTCCACATTTTTTTCGTGATGACAATTTTTTTTTTTTTTTTTTCAATATTGCTAAGTAAATATTTTTCTACATGATATGTATAAATATACGTATATATATTTTAATATATATGCATGAAAAGCTAAGATGGCATGAAAGCGACTCATCTCAGTGGAGACTTTTAAGATCGCGCTGATGCCTCGAAGCAGGTGCGCCCTGATGCATTCTATGCATTCCGCTCAAGTCTCTTCGTGCGTGTCTTCTCTTATTCCAGCTTTGCGCTTCCCCATTCGACCTTCTCTCCCCACTACTACTTGTCGTCATCACTTCTATTCATTCTCGATCTCATTCGCTCTTTCTCTCTTCCCCTTGTCCTGTTTTGCTCTTGCAAGAAATCCAAGAATCTTCTCGCCACTTATATCGCACTTTCATATGTTGCAATTGTGCTTTCTCGCATCATTTTCTCATATATTTTTTCCATCTTATCTCGGTTATACTTTTTTTTTATTCATATATATACATTTACTTATTATTTTTGGATAATTGATTTATTTTCGAGTGTGAAATGGAATAAAATACGAATAGTGTTAATGTAGAAAGAAAATAATGATTGGTATTATTTATTTTTAATTTCTTTTTGATATTCGTTTTTTTCTTGATTTTAATTTTTGTTGTTTAATTCAATCCTGTCTCTATCACATTTTGTATCTTCTTTGGGTCCATTCATTGAGAGGAGTGTTCAATAATATTCGATTATCCATCTATTCAATTGTGCATTGGTGCAGCTTCCTGCTGTGTTACGTAGCCAACTAATCAGTGAATTCAAAACGTTATATATATGCATGCAAATTCGCCCGGGATATTATTTAGAATCCTTGACTACATTGTACATAATGAATAATGAAACGAAAAAAAAAAAAAAGATTGCATTTATTTTTTTTTATATAATATATGATAATTAATCATGATTAATGAATGAAGTTTCTGTTCTTTATTATTTGTAATATATATGAGTATGAAAAAAATGGGGAAAAAAAAAGTACATTTCATTGGTATTTATTATCGGGTGATGGTGGAATAATATTGAAGAAGTGGGGAATGAGCGAGAGAGTAAGAGAAAAAAAAGGAGGAGATAGCGCGGGAGTGGAGAAATGACTTGCCCTTTCTCGTGCGGATCCACATTCGTTTATATCGAAAGCTTACGTACTCGATTCAAGAATGCGACGTTCGATTTAAATGACTGTTGTCTGCTTATGGCGCGTGCTCCTCACAACACTACGAACATTATCAGTATCTCTCTATATATATATAGATATACACATATATGCGCGGTTGAGTGGGTATTCATATATATATATATATATTCTCTTTTGCATTTCAAGTATATAAAAGTCTCATTGAATTTTTCTCTATTTTATTAATTGACGTGACAAGAGCAATGAGCGTTCAATAAAAAAGTTTTGTTCACAAACTATTCCATCAAACTTCTTGATCTTGTTACAACAATATTATAAAGTTATTCTATTTTATTATTATCATCATTTTCTTTTCTTTTTAGACTCGAAAACATCGTCAACCAAATATATATATATATATATATATATAAATTGTAATTTTATTCGTGATGGTAGTCACAAATGTAATCGCAAATTGACGAGGGGTCGATTCATTGAATTAATTGGAATCGTCGTTCAGCACGACTGAAAAGATATATGGGTCACGTTTCTGCCGCTCCCACCCTTTTCTCCTCTGAAATTTTCTCCCTCTTTTACTTTGCTTGCCACTCTTGCCATCAGCGCGTTCAACCCCCTCACTTGCCCCTTTTGCGCACTCACCCACTCTAGCGCTTTTGAACTTCCTGAAATTTAGTATGAAATTACACTCCCGCACGTCGGACGCGATCGATTTCATATATATATGTTTCATATATGTATATAGAACATAGCGTCCTCACCCACCTCCGAGCTCTTCTCCTCTATATCTCTGTGACGGCATCACGTTCTGATAGCGAATTCGAAACACGGACTCTCGTTATCCCCAGTTGAATGTAAGTAGCAACCATCTCGGTAGTCGTCCATTCTACTACTGACATCGCCGACATCACCATCACCACCATTTTTTCATCATACGCTGTGGCGTCTATCTATAATAAAATTCTTCGGATTTTATAATTAATTACGAAAATTTTTTTAATTTTAATTTTCAATTTGTTAATAATTTGGATATTTTCATTTTGTGGGTTAAAAAATTCGTGAATGTTGCGTTGTTTTGATTAGCAAAATTGAGGTTAACCACTTGCAAGCGAAAAAAAAAAGTATATATATATACATATATATATATGAGTTAGTCATACATATTTATATATATCTTAAATAAAAAATACAATTTGTCACGAGGTTGTTATCTCTGGCTTTGAATACATACGTGTGTGTGTGTGTGTTTCGGTAATGTGGTTAGAGGACGCCCACTATAGAGGGCGCGTACTTGGTGTCTATCGGCAGAGCCTGATTGCAAAATAACAAAACAATTTTGTATATAAAAAATGAGAAAGGCGAAATAACAGACAGAGAATAAATGAAAAATTGTGGGGAATAATTCGTGTTCATTTTTTTGAGTATTCATTGAACGAAAAAAGAATTAAAGTTTCTGCGATGATTATTATAAATATTAGAGCGATTTTGGATTAAGGTTGTGTCATCCATTATTCATTTCGAGTTTACTTTTATGGAAATGAGACTGTGTATCACCTGCATTACCTTATTTAAGAAATTATATATGGAAATATAAACGAATTTGTAAATGAGCAGTTATTGTGTCACAATTCTATAATAATTTACAGATTATTATTTTCTCGTGAATAACTTATTGCAATATCTTGAAAAATAAAAAAAAAGAAAAAAACAGAAACATTATTTGCCAAAACTAGTGTAACAAGTGAATTACACATTTTTGATTGTTTGTACGGAACAATTTTGTAATTTAGGTAAATAGGTCGTCTGATAGATCACCAACGTATTTTTGATAAGAAATAAAAAGTCGTTGGTATGTTATAGTAAGTTATAGTACTGTTACAGTTTCCAAAATCAGCTTTCACGCATGCAAATTTACCTATCGCACACCCGACTGACAGTTAAATGCGTGGGGGCGTAACTATCAGTAGCAAAGAAAGAAAAAAAATAGAACTGGTGATAAATTAATAAATGTACATACTAATTATTTTTTTTTTTTTTTTTTTTT
>CAJUYH010001082.1:30268-55556 GCA_910591685.1 Galerucella tenella
AAAAAAAAAATGATGATAATTTACTAGAAATATAATATTTGTAACAAGATATTACTACGCAATATATTTATTTATCTCAAAAATCGCTTATGAGTAAATAACGACTGACAGTATCATTTCTCCCAGTGACTCTTTTTGTTTTGTTCTTAATTATTTATGCACAACTGTCAAAACATTTTTCTGAATTAAATTGCAATGCCAATCATTAATTTACGTATATTATTATTTTGGCAAATTTTTCATTTATATCAATTGTAATTAGGGTTGTATGAAATATTTCAGTTTAGTATTGTTATCAGGGAGTAGAATCATTTCATCACCAAGTGAGGTTGTCATTACATCGCTCACTTTATCACATAATCTTTATGAAATTATACTATTGACATTTGATTCATCAAACTAACTGGAACGTGGCAAAACAATTTGACATTACTGAACGATACAATGTTTGGTTATTTCATTTTTCCTTGATCCTCGACTGTATAATGCAAAGGTTTGAGCCAATGTAAATATTTGGTTTTTACAATGGAATTTATTTTTTGAAAATATATTTTTTCTCAGACAGATAAGGACTTAGTGGTAGTGTTGGTGTTAGTGGTGTAGCACTAATTAAATTTCAAGCCTCACATGTCGCACCAGGTTCCTGAGTATAATTGTCTCGTTACTGGCATTGGATGATGCCGACGCTTTGTGTGTTGAGGTTCGGTGGCTTGATTTGATCCGAAGGTTATTAACGACGACGATGATGATGCCATGTCCACTGGTAAATTGTTCGTTGATCAACCGTGCAACCTGTTATCGTTCATCTCCGAATGTGTTTTCTAATACAACTAAACATATGAATGCGTGTGTGCGTTTCAGTCAATAGAGACAAATGCATTTCTGTCAAGTTGATTTTCTCTCTGTGTGTGATTGATTGTACTATTTACATCTATCCATATACGATATTGTATTGGATCGTAGTTGTTATCGCTGTCTGTTATCGGTACGAGTATACTTAATTTATGTTTTTGCAATTATTATGTGATTATCAATGACAAGTATCGTGTTTCTTAGCATATAATCGAGATGTAAAATAGTCATTATGATTAAATTGTAGTCTGTGGTATTGAGAAATTATTATTCTAATGCTGCTTGAAATTAATTTTTTTATCGGAGATATATTTGAGATTACGAGTGAAGAAGAAGGATTACGATTGCGTTTTGTACAAGTAAAAAATCTGAGAGGGCTTAGGGGGGAAAAAAAATCATTTTGCAATCATCTCGCACTTCCATTTATATCCCGATATAGCAGTTCTGAGCGATATTGTAAAAAAAGATTGTGGGATTAAGGTTTCACTCATGATTTTCATCAAATATAATGATACAAATTTCGATTCCATCTCGTTGAACAGTTATAAAATTGTTTATCAGCAGAAAAATTCATATTCGAACACACTAAGTTATATAGATATATAGATATATGAGAGTTTGTAATCTGAATATCCATTGACGTGAATAATGGATTAAATAAAAAATGAAATTTCTCATATCGCTCAGCGATCCGAGAATCGGGTCAACGATTCTTCAGGACGCTATACACAATACTGTATGGCGTGAGGCCATTCGATCCGATGAATATTTATTTTACTCACCGGCAACGAGTCGCACACGCCCATCTTTCACTTCGTCTCTTTCTCATCTTGCGCTTCGCGTCCGCTCCATTGCAATTTACGATCACAAATATTCCACTATAAATTTCTACAGACATTGCACGATTATTTTCATTCAATTTGAGTATGACATAGAGCGTTGTGATGAACAATAACAATTCCAAGTCTTTAATATATATACATAATGTACAATTGGATTTGTCCAATAATGTCAAAAATTGTTTATCCTTTCCGATGACACAGCTAAAAATGAAGTTCTTTTTGTGGGATTTTGAGTTTTTCTAAAGATAAATAATCCACGTCGATGTATAAGGTTTATATAGACCCAGTTGAGATCGAATTGTATCAAATCTAAGACGGATTTTGCGAATTTGAGAAAGTACAAATTGAATTTTGGCGAACACATCGTTGCGAAAAAATCAATTTACATCATTATTGTCGGTATTCCGTGTTAAGGTGAGTAGATCTGCTTCAAATAACTCAACTATTTTCCATAAAAAATCCATTACAAGTTTCAAATTCAATAACATATATTGAAAAATCGGGTGAGCGGCGCAAAAAAAAAACAGCTAAACATGACTCTTTTCACTTGATTTCATCATATAATTTCAATTTCCGCTATGTAAATAAATGACATTGCGGAAAATAAATATTTTCATCGTCATATGGTAGTGAATGACAGGTCATTGGTGCATATTGTTTTGCCAATGTTGGATATAAGCATCGCACGGAGAAAATCGATGAGTCGTTTAACGATGTCTCAAACAAAAGGCCTCCGAATATGGTCGAACGTTCGTAGAGATATACATACATATATGTGAAATGTCGATACCTCATCGTTGTCCTTGTCTGCAGTCCTTTTAAACACTGGCATAAACGACGTCGTTTCGCGCTGGCTCCCTGTCTATAACTGTCGCGTCTTGCTCCTATTGCCTCATGCCATCGGATTTTTATTTCACGCCACGTACTTTACGACTACGTTTATTCACCACCCCCCTGACAGTAAATGCCCGCTTAGATACACGTTTATTACGATTAAATCGTTAACTATTATCATCGATTCCACCCTGTATTTATATATCTAGTGATCTTCATTAACCTATAAATATATATATATATATACATATATGAGTTGCGAATTAAAGAGAAACTATATTTAATATTTTGAAAAAAAAATTTTAGTTGATATATATTTAATTCGAATGAATTAGAAATTCATTTTTACAGTAATAGAGTCGAGTAATATTCTATCCGAATTTGACGTTTTATATTGTCTTTTCTTTTTTTTTGCATTGGAGTCGAAAGCCGACATTTATTTTTAGGTTAAGGGTTGGAATGAAAGCCAAGAAGGAATCATTTATTATCCTTTATAATTATATATGCGAATATTTTTTACAAATTTTCATGTGTATTTAAAACATTAACTTACATGCGACAGTTTTTATTGTCCAGTAGTAAAAATGGTGTCGACTTTCGACATCATTATCATGGACTTTGCTTCATATACAGGAACTGCGATGTTTTATCACGTATGTTATATTTTTTTTATTTTCCACCATATAAACTTTCCATCTTCTCATTAAGGAGTTTACAAGTGTATGGATGAAACCCTTAACATCCTGCTACTTGTTTATTTCTGCTTTCAAACATTTTCACCTCTTTCTTGTACGGGCGTTATATATTTGAACACCCAAGTTGAATTCAACTACTATCACCGAACCATGGCTTGCCCATTTAATTTTCAGCTTCATAAACTTTCTGTGGAAAAGTTTGCTCTTCTTCTTACTTTTCCTCTATCATATTGCCATAACAAACATATATTTTGTATGTATCCATGTATCTACTCATTTTATTTTCATCAAAAGTATGTTTTAATATTGCAATATAGTCGATGTTATACTTTGACACGTCTTCATTTATGATGGTCGCTACAAATAATCTTACCAACTATTTCCACTCTTCTTCATTTTGTTTTCAACAATAAATGAGAATGTCGAAAGCACCTCATTCTTTTATTTGCCCTTACTTATATATTTATATATCCGATAGTTCGTCGATGTTAGAAACTCTGGGTGGGAGTGCCACTTTGGATCACTCTTACTTTTATTTTGACACTTTTTGTTCACTTCTTCAGTCACGCCTTGGGACTCTTCAAATTCGATTGGGACATAGTTATCGTGTGAAGCGATATCTTGCGGTAGCGTCCTCAACTATTAATACTACGTTGGTTAATTAAGCGATTTAGTGACGAATATTATTGCTACAGACGGATTTTAATTGTTAATTTCGTTATATATATAAAAAAAAATTATATATATACATATGTATATATATATAATTTGTTTTGGCTTTATTATTTTATTTATGTTTGTCTATCTAGATTACCCAATTCAGTCGGCCAATTTATTCATTCCCACTCTCTTAAGTTCTCTTCTCTCTCACATATCCCATCACTGAACAAACAAATAAAGCTTTTGATAATTGTGTTACAATGACAAATAAACTTTGTATACATACATACATATGTATAGATAGTTGTGTTTACCCTGTTTATACATGGATATGTACAAGTTTAATTATATTTCTTTTGACATCGTTGGTAATATTTGATATCAAACGTTTTTGAATGATGAAAGAACACTATATTATTCTGTATATATTTCTTTTCATCTCCCAACATTTTATATATAATGATGATAAATTGGACGAACGGAAAAGTACTAAATATTACAGAGACTTTTGCAATTATTTCTTTTATTTATGTATGATACTCAGTTATGTATGTTTAGATTGATTCGTTATATGAACTTGAATGTTTAACGATTATGATAATTCACTTATCTTGAATTATCGTATGGCCGCAAGATACGGTATTCATATTAAGTTATTTGACGTCATTATATTATTTATGTATACACAATTAATGTACAGAAAAAAGAAATAATATATTTATATTTATATCCTTCCAGAATTGTGTGGAATTTCATTTTTATCTACTGACGTGTAAAACTCTAATTGACCAGGTCTGAATCTTTATTTATATTTAGTTATGTTATCAGTAACAAAAGTGTACCAGATGCGTTATATTTTTATCTTCATCAATAAAATTTCACCTACGAAATATTTTATAAACATATTTTCTTTGTAATAGATTATTAATTCATTGGATTTTCCATAATTATTCCCAACACAATAAGAAAATGATTTTTGTCTACTTTTCAATCGATTTAAGGTGTAGTGGTTGGCACTCTGTCACAAAACTTCTTCGTGCTGGATAACTTGAATGCCCTTGTGTCACGTTGTTTCAGTCAAAATGGAACGTGAAAGTAAAAAGAGCGAAAGAGAATATATGAATAAAAGAAAAACTCGTGTCATCTCACGCTTGTTGATCCTATTGGGATTTAGCTCTCATTCATTTCTTCACTCACTGCGTCTTTTGTATTCCTATTCAATTTATTGATTATTCATTTGAACAACTTCTCTTCTTCAATAGTAACAATCCAAAAATTGTATGCGTACAAGTTTATATTGAATACAAATTGCTTTTATTCTTTCAATTTAATAGTATCTGAAATATTGTTGAAACTAGCCTAAACAGAGTAAACCAATAATTGAAAGTCATTATTTCATATAGTGTGCAAATAAAAAAATATTGTTTATTAATATTTTGTGTAGGGGTCTTAACTGCGTATTTAATTCAAGGCTTTGCAGTCGATTGTTTTGTACACGGCAATAAATCGATGGTTATTAGTCGCTGCATGACATAAATGGAATAAACAATCAGATATAAATTATTTGGAATTAATACCACAATTCGTAGTCAGTAATGACACATCCAAATGCGCCGACCAAATGAATATTAAACTCAACAACATCGTTCGTCTTTGCATAAATATTGGCGCGTAGACGTCAAACGCACGCGACACACTCGTCATCATTCCATTTTCAGTTGTTTACTTGCATTCAATATTTCATCCTTATACGTATATATGTAAATATATATATATATATCTTTCTGTTACTCCTATAAACTGATTTTGTTGCTATATATGCAGAAACACCCAACAGTTATTTCTCAATTAATCATTACACTTATTTTATTCTCTAATATAAAGTGAATGTATAGTTAGAAATTAATAAGTCCATTTTTATTCACTGCTTTCAACTGATATATGGAAAGAGAGAATGGAAATTTAGCCAAAATTTATTATTATTATTGTGATGAAATATTTTGTAGATTCACCTTGCCGGTTATATGAATTGATTAGATAGTTATCAAAAATTTTTTTTCGTTTAGTCACACGCATTGTTGTCATAGGTCTAAGTGCACACATACGTCAGCATGTGTTTTTGTAGATATAGGGTAGGAATTATGATGATAATGACAGTGATAAATACATCGATAATAAGACAGTAATAATGGAAAAGCGCCCATAGATTTGACGAAAAATTGTTCCTCGAAAGAGCGTTACAACCGAAACATTCGAGAGTATATGAGAATTTTTTTAATACGATATATTTTTATTTTGATTTATTTATTTATTTATTTTTTTTCTATTTGATGTATGAATATAAATTGGGAAATATTACAGATTTTACCATTGGTATTTATGACACTTTTATGTATACAAATTTATGAGTACACACACATAAAAATATTCGTTAATTGCAACAGATTGTCAATAAATTCTGTTTAACAAAAATGTGTGGACACACGTTCACATACAAATTCACACACTCCAGTACATGATCATTTTTTAATGGTTTTTCAGTCATAATGAATCAGATTATAAATATTTTTCATATCGAAAGATGATATAATACTTTTATAGTACTTCTATATAGCTATCAATTTCATCAGTGTAAAGTTGAGATGACAAGTGGAATTTTTACATGAGAGAAATAATGTTGCGTTATTACTAAAGTGAAATAAGTGATGAGAGCGAAGTGTGTTAGGCTCAAGAAACTCTGGAACAAGTTGTTCATCCAGTTATTCTGCACCATTGACAAGTCATGATGGCGTGTCGGAATTAGATCGAACGCATGCAACTTTGTTGCGTTAATACAAGATAAAATAAGGCGTGAATGTAACTGTGTATTGAAGCTGTAAATATATGCACGTCATTCGACGAGAAAATTGTGTTAGCGTGTATTATTTTTATAATATTTCGCACATCGATTAAAAAATACGATAAAATGGCTATCCTGATAATTTTACGTCACTTCGTTATATAGAAATTCTTCTCAATCTTCACTACCCTCAGTTTTATATACATATAGATATATATGATTCTTCATACATCGATATTATCAAACAGCCAATTAATTTTCCGCTTGTCGATTTCAATACAATATAGTTTTAATAATTGAATACTTCAATACTACGATCCTCCACGTATCATTATGTGATGGAGAGTAAAATAAAAATTGCTCACATATTTCAAATAAAGAATGAAAAAAATAAAAGAAAAAAAGTATTTATCCTTTTTATATTTATTATCTATTATGCAATATAATTACTATTGGAAAAATTTTATTGTGACGTCACGAAAAAAATTGTTGGAATATAACTAGGAAAAGGTGCGCCATGGCGCCATGGGGTCGTTCGATATCATTAATGCGAGACTCGTATAACTTTAGGTCGTAAACAATATTATGAAGATAGGGAGCGTACGGCACAGAGCAAGAATGTAATAGACAGTGAGAGATCGCTAGCGAGAGTAAAATAGATAATACAACAGAGTGAGCGAGTGAGGAGAGATGAAGGTGTAGACATATACATAGTGGTGATTCGAAACAATCTATACGTATATACATCGGGGAGGAGACGAGAGATGAGAAGAGTATAGTAGATATAACCTTGTTGCGCACATACACCACTTGATGCCACTACATGGGTATTTTGAGTTGGCCGCGCCCTGAGGTTTATTATATACATTCACACACCAAGAGTGAGCGTCATCCCTTGTAATTTTCCCTCCACGTTTCATCATTTATCGAGAAGCAAATTTCACATTATGTTATTTCTTTATACACTACTGTTTTTATTAATTTTATAGTGTGGAATTAGTTATGGGTTTGGGAGTATTAAAGAAAAATATTGGACATTGCAGTATTTTGCAATTTACAGATATTCTTTTCATTTAATATTGGAATTTAATTGAATAGATGAATAAAGAGGAGAATTGTTTGTTATTACCATTGTTTTCTTTTTGTTTTTCGTGTGTTTCATTTGCATATATAGATATTACACTTAAGTGACACTGTATTTTTTTTTTGTTTATTATACGTAAGATTAATTAGCAGCTTTTCGAATATTATTTTATCGCCGTAGGGACCCATGTCAAACGAGGAAAAGCGTGTATTGTTTGACAATTAATAAATATATTAATAAATGTGAGCGCTATTGAAATATAAAATAATAAAACAATTCACGTAAATTCTGTGAATAATATTTTTCAATATTTTCATTAATAATCCCATTCATAATAATAATAAAAGAAAAATAAAAAATGGTATGAACGCCTGAGAAAGAATGTCTGACTGTGTATAGTCGCTTTCCACTGAATAAATTATTAAATGAAATATATATATATATATATATATATACATATACATATTTCATATAAATTTAATCATGAAAAATATGCACACAATATGATTTTCGCAATCCCATTTGTTTACATATGTATGAATAAGTTTTGTTTATTGATGATTATGACGTGAAAAGGAGAAAAATCTATTGTAAAAATAGTAGTCGAGAATAAATGTGAGAATTGTATCTCTATAAAAAAATTATTTAGAAGTATCCTGTGCCGAAGTTGACATAATTCTGGAGTCATTTTACTGCCTGCGATCTCGATTGCACTTGCCGTTGGAATAAGAGTTAGTGTGCGCTCTTGTATAGTAAATATGAATAAGTGCCTTTGTTATACGACAATAAATTGCAGGAGAATAGGAAAAAAAAATATTTTCATGTTCATTACCGAGACAAAATCAACTCAATTTTGCTAAGTAAAATAAACACAATAACATCACTTTATCGCATTTTAGTTTAATTAGCTTTGAACATTCAGAATTTCACATGAATATCTCGAAAAAAAGAAAAAATAAAATTACTTCTTATAAATAAATAAAAAAAAATTCAGATATTTGTCGTTCAAATTCTTTTCACTAAATTCCCGTAGTTACAAAAATTAATAAATACATTTTGGTATTTTACATTGTGTTGAAGACAAAGTATGCTGAATAGAATCATTTTGCTTTTTATTTTTTTTTTTTTACTAATGGAAAAGAAGAGAGAGTGGTAAAATAATATATATTTTATTTGTATATATAATGACAAAAGGAGACAATTTGAATAATGAATGTGTTTTGCACGGGGCATTGGCGCTGGCTGCTTTCAGATAACGTGAGTAATGTATATGTATATAGATGGCGAGAGGTAGGAGTGTATAAATGGAAAAAGAAATGGGAAAAATAACTAATTATCGGCGAGATCGTATGACTTATCACTGCACTATATAAATTCATCTTTTCAACATAAAAAAAAATAAGTATAGATAGTATTAATGATAGTTTCAGTATATATAAAGGGAAAAAACCATCCCAATAACAATATCTATCGTTTGTATAGAGATAATTCAGAAATAGAAGGGGAAGCAAAGAGAGAGAAGTCGACAAAAATATAAATTCACGATGTGCAACTTGATCCTGCGAAACGTCCAATGACACGATATTCGTATAAAGCACTCAAGAGACACTTGAAACGTGATCTTTTTTCCCTTCTACTTTATTCTCATGCTCTATAGTCTATAATATATATACCTATATATCGACCGACCTTCCATTGTCATTTGGGAAAACTCGACAGTTGATTCCCTGAACTTGAGCAGGATCCAACGACGTTGGACCAATAATTTTCTTTTTTTTTTCCCCCTCTTTTTTTATCTTACTTTTTTTTTTCTTGTCTTCTCTTTATCTTTCATTCGTTTGTTCGTTTTTTGTTTTCTCCTTTTTCATGAGATAAAGTAGAGACATTTATTGAAGATTGTACAGGTGTATATTTATATACCTATAAGTCTTACTCGTTCTTACGTGAGACCTCACTTGGACACGATCAAATGTTCACGTGACGTGTTCTCTGTCTCAAGTGCTTCGCAAATACTGTTATCCTTTATAGCGTCGAAGAACAATTTATTTGTTATCTAGTATAGAACAACACTCACTATCATTATTGATAATATTGAAGATATTATTAATAATTTTATGGCAATAACAAAGACATTTATTTATCATTTATATATTTAATTTTTCTTTTGCATCTTTTTGAATGTCATTTAACGTAGTTAATATTATATATACTCCCCTGTATAAAATTATACTACATTGTCATTAATTACATTGTAGAATTCAGTTTCTACATAAGACATTTTCATATGTCTACAGACATATATTGTAAAAAGCTCAATAAAAGTTTTCTTCGGGAATCAACAGGAAACTAAGTTAGCCTTTTGAGTTTATACATCGTTTGTGCCCCAAGTTGACGTCAGTTAAGATGTTGCATTCCCTTTTGCCATCTTCTTCATCGTCATCGTATTTCACAACCACTTCCACTTTATATATACTCGGGCACACTTCTGCAACGAGTTTCTCCAAGATTATTCCAATATTAAGCGCAGTTACTGTCGTACTTAACTTCAAATATACGTATATAATGGGCACGCATTCGTATATACTCAAACTTCTCACAATACCAATTATTCTCACTTGATAATATTCAACACAATATATAAATTCTATAATTAATACATTATATGAATTCAATTCTTAAGTTATATAATTATATATGTATGGTTTTTTTTTATTGTTATAATCGTAATATCTTTTTTTTTTCCCTTCGTTTTTATGTTTGATAAGATTGGACTATTTTTGTACGATAGTGGTTTTTAGACATGAAACTCCCCCAAATTTCACCCCTCACATCAACCCCATGCACCATTGTGTGAACATTGAACCCATCGTCGCGTTTGCCCAACGACAATGTTGTGTGTGAAGGGACACAACGGAATCCCATTTACACCACTTCTAAATTCCCCAAACGCACATATACACATCGATCTTGAAATTCACTGCGGTATTGGTGAAACATCAAGGTAGCAAAGGCGAGCAAATGAGAAAAAGAAAAAAGAAGTTAAAGAATATGTATATATATATGATTGTGGGAAGAGAAGTGAAGGGCTACCGCCTAGCCGAGCAGAATCGATAATTCCAGTGAAGAAAAATCCTCAACTTGGATCTCTCGACCCCGATCTGTACACCACATACACCTTCAATAGTTTCCTCCTCATATGTATATTTACATGTATTGCAAAGAGTAAAAATAGTACTGCATAATTTTGTCTGCCCTCGCATTTTAATGTTCTTCAATTTTTTTTTCTTTTTTCTCTTTCTTTTTATACAATTTTATTTTTACATTATGATTGTGTGAATCCGAATACGATTATTGTGGCATTTACTTTTATATTAACATATGAAAAATACTACTGATACTTTTGTACTATAAGTGAGAGTAATAATAATATTAATAATTTGAATGGATATAGTTGTTTTAATTTGAACTGTGAATCGATTCGCACTTGTACAGTTAGAATTAAAATATCTTGTATTATTATTTTTTCTTTCTTGCAGTTGTATATAATTGTATTACGTATTATATTTTTACATTATAATTTTGAGAAACATGAAGTAGTCCTTTTATGTTCTCGAAACACAAGGGAGAAATGGAGAGAATGAGAGTTGTGCGATAGTGAAGGAGTGATAGAGTGAAGGAGCTATCTAATTAGACCTCATGGTTTCTCATGGTGAAATTGGGTTGGGTAGTAACGACGCACCGACACGACTTTGAGTTTGAAAATTAGGGGTAGTATAAGGAGTAGGGCTTCTTCTATATTCATCTACTACTTCCATATGGCCGCATGTTGTAGTTGCTAAAGATGAAGCAACCATCCGGCAGAATATTCCATTAGATAATGCCACGATACTACATTTGATAAATTTAATTTATCATATTATTAATTTCATTCATATTTACCTCAAATTAATCAGAGTAAAAATATATCTTGATATGCTACAGTTAATATCACTTATATTCATTTTATCCAATCAATTTATTTTCATTCAGATAAATTTGTGCTTTACAGATATTAATGCGATTTACTTTTTTAATTTAATCTACACATCATGGTACAATATTCATAAGACAGTGGCGTGCACATATCCGAATGTGGGATAAATACTACACACATGAGCTCAAGCAAAAAATTGTTTATATCAGTGAAAAAACAATTTTCTTCATTGAGTTCTTACAACCCTTGACGTCATTATATGACACATAAGATAAGTGAAAGAATCCACATATACATATGTGTGTATGTATGTGATGTCGATCCATAAACGTGAAACCATAAAACTGCAAATTGTTTTAAATGGCAAAATGCATTATTATTAATGGCATAACTTGAATTTTCTATTCAAAGTGCTTTCTAAGGCAATTGCAGTTTATAAAATACATATAAAAATTATTGTAATATAGCTGGATTGAAATATATATATATATTTGAGCTATGATCCTAATGCAATATTAATCTACCATAATAAAATATTTAATCACTCACGCTTTACACCGTAGAGTTTATTTTTTCTTGTTATAAAGATAGCTAAATGCTTTGAGAACTTAACAGTTATAGCGTTTTTTTTTCTTATGGTGCTATAAAATCGTAACAACGGTCATTTTATGTTACAAGTACCGGCGAAATATCTAAGATATGGTGATGAAATGTGTTCCACCTCCAGGATGTACGTCAACGTGAAATCATAATTTTGTCTTCTACACATTTGTCATCTCTGACTTTACGCCGCAGAGATAAATTAGTATTTCAACATATCTCACAGTTTACATCTTCATACACACACGAATGTACTCGTATATAAATAAATATATATATGTATATATATATATGTAGGGATATTTAATATTTGATGCGGAAAACAAATTTGTCAACTCTCACTATTGCTTAGCAAAGAGCTATTCATTCAACGAAAAGTTGTCCTGTGACTGCTCGGACGTTTATAATGCAATTGTACAGGCACTTAATTCGATGAATTAACCTCTGGCCTCCGAGCATGAACTGTGGGGTCTAAGTCAGATATGGCAGCAGAGAGCACTCTCTGATGATAGCAGGAAATCTCTTCAATCTGTTCTGATGCGTCTTGTTAACGAGTGTTTGTTTTCTTTCATTCCAGTCACAGCATAAATAAAAAAAACGTACAGAATATAAAACATTTATATTCACATATAAATTTAGAGATATATTTATCTGTTTATATATACATCAATTATTTTCACATTCGACATGATATTATAAAGTGGAATAATTTTTTTGAATTTACATTCATTTACGTTGAGTACGGATGAATAAAAATTTTAACAAGAGCTAAAGACATTCGTCCCCAAAAGTTTTACATGAGTGTGTGTGTGTATGGGTGTGGGTGTAACGTTGTCGCACGACAGTTTACAAGTTGAAATAAACGGAGAGATGAAAACGAGCGACGCAATGTCAGTGATTCAGATTGTCTACTTTAAATTGCGGAAATGCCCGGTTGGTAAAGGGATGTGCGCGGGGAGAGGTGACACGACATATATTAAAGCCGGATCTCGGCTTTTTCACATCCTCTTTTCTCTAAAAGCTTTGTCGTAAAGAGAAAAATGTGCAACAATTTAAAGCTACAGTATTTTCCTTTGTTCTTATACATTTTCAAATGCACATAATATTTTTTTTTCGTTTAATCTTCGTTATCAACAAGTTGTGTTGAAAAATTGTTGAGTTTCATTTATGTGAGATGTTCTCTTTCATATTCGCTCATTGTTTCCAATAGAAATATTGTCGCAATTTTATTATATTGTACAGCTTTTGGGATTGACTAAATAAACCAGATGTTAAAAATATATTGTGAAAGGGACAAATGTGTTTGAAAGTTTAATAATGCGTTAGGGTAATGTAATTACTTATTTTGTTATAGTCCATGATTTAACAATTGCGTAAGATGATTCCCAATGGTGGATTAGCCATGGGTGTGCATTGCATCTGCTTTATATGCATTTTCACAGTCGATATTATGTAATGTTGATAAAATGAAATATTATATATGATCTATAGATATATACATGAAATATTGGAATTGTACTAATGTCATTTAATTGATATTACTCACAAACGCACATACACGTACCCTAGGGACAATTTCCGCACTGTGTACATGAAAATTAATGGATATTTAATATGAAAATGAAACTATTACTTCACCGATTTATTAACAATAGACAAACGTTAATAATTGTGAAATATTTTACTTAATGATGTCGAAACATTTATTGGACGGGTTTATTGTTGTAGTGTCGTTGCTGATACTAGAGAGATAACATTTTTGATGAAATTGACTGTGGTAGAGTAGCTAGTGAAATAAAAAAGAAATATACTAGAGGATGAAGTGAGTTCTATCACCAGATTAACAACATCTACTTTCAGGAGCGCAATTTAATTAAGAGCACAATACCACAGCGAAAAAAAAAGAGATTTGTCAGTTAACCCTCTGCAAAAATTTATCCTGATATCGAAGAAATCCAAGGACAGAAAAATCGACTTTATTATGACATTATTGCCATTTAATTATTTCTCCCTTGTTGCCATTAAATTTATTGTCAAATATATTTTTTCTTTACTTATATAATTGGAAGTATCGAAATGATACCGAATAAAAAACTAAAATAAAAAAAACCAACAATAACAACAGGAGAAAAAAATGAATCGTTTCACATTCTTGCAAAATAGATCCTCGCAATTTGTTGTGGGAGCTGAAAGGAGAGCTGTATGTCGTACATCGTGACGGCTATCCATACCCTGGATCAAAGTCAATAAAACTAAAAGCCATGACCTTACGTGTCCAGTAGAAAACCACATACACATTCGCTGTATATACACTACCGACACACAAACGCACATTTGACCTTTGAATGTAATCTTTTATGATTCGCAAGTGTATTTCGTGTTTATGCTTTGAGTGATAATAAAAAAAAAGAATCCCAAAAAAATTCTCTATTACGGTTACAATGGTTACATTCTCTAAAAGATAACACTAATTTCAGCCAAATGAGTATAATAGAGTCCCCAGATTTCTCTTAGTCAATTCCATTTGTAATAATATTCGCTTTATCAATTAATATATTATGTTAATTTTTATTGTTTTCACTTTCAATAAATTCAAAATAAACATGCAAGATTGATAGAATTAATGGTTCCTCTCGCATACATTTCGTTAATATTTCAGAAGTTATATTTAGCCGTGTACACTTTGTGTCATTAAGTTAATTAAGTTCCGTATTCTGTATCCCAAGTCCACCAATTCAGCTTATCTCACTTATCCAACATACTCAAAGCTTGAACGCAATTCGCCCACTGGAATAATCCACAACTGCCAACTATATTCACTCGATGCTTCAATGTCACACTATGAGATTTATTTGTATACATATATATGTAATATAGTACAGTTTCATGACAGATAGGACTTGATAAATCATGATTTCATGCATTCTCAACATCAATACAATCATACAGGGTAGAAAGACGAACAGTCTCTGTGTAGTGTGTAGGTGGAAGTTCAATCAGTTGCAATGTGACCATGTCTGTCGTCTGTGTTGATTAGTCGCAAGTTTCAAAGCCATTGGGGTGAACAATAACCCAGGCAAAACTATTGTCCACGTCACATACGTGTATCAACATAGAAGTTCATAAATGCTACCATCCAATCAAAATTGCCATCGTATTATTGCAAAATACCATACATAAATTCATGAAAAAAAAAATGGCATTGTATCAAAATTCAACTATTTAATAAATTTAAATTATGTCAGAATGTTCAAATGCTATTGTAGAACTCTTTAAAATGTTACACAAAATGTTCTAAGACTTCGGAATATCCTTAAAATCTTCGGAATTTGAGGATTAACATCAATATATTGTTAAATATTATGATGTTGTGCATTGATATGTTTGTTTTTGGATACGTTTAATGGTCTTTCAATATTGAATGTATACAGGAATTTACCGGATACCAAAGTGTTTTAATTAAAATGAATTGTTTCATAAAGCAATTCACATTGTTTAGTTAATCTTTTGATGTTGTTCCATGAGCGAGTAAATGAATGAAAAAGCAATTAATGAGTTTGTGAGTCCGAGAATGATTTGAAGTTTAAGGCTGAGCCAACAATATATAAACGTTTACGTCAACTATATTCCACTTACTTTGTCTCTTTCACGATTCTTACCGCCCACTCTTGCTCTTTCTCCCCACCCATTTCTATCAAATCCGTCGTTCGAGTGCGCGCCTTTGAGGTAGCAAATTGGGTTTGCGTGCTTCAATCTTGTGTCGTGGTTCGCTTTAAACCGCGGTAAATCGATATTATTGGTCGACGGGTCATACAACTGTATATTCCAACAAACGCGGTACTCAGAACTCCATTAAAACAGTTTGACACGTTTTGTAATGTGGAAAATGCTGATGTATACTAGTTGGAAATGGAATGTGTGGGTGAAGAGTAACGGACAATAAGGACAAACGAATAAAGGACTAGGTAATAGAGGAGGTTTGGCAAAAGATAGTGGAGAAGAAACGAGTGAGTCTAATAATAAAAAAAAGAAAAAAAAAGACCTAGCATTTATATGACACTGTCTCTCTCGAACTACATCTCTCTCTCCCCTTATTTTTGTCATTTCTCTCGACACACTTCACACCACCAACTCTATGTGGCGTTTCTTCCCCCCCCCCCCCCCTTTTTTTTTTACAAGTTATGTCTTCTTTCAGCCATTCACCCTGTGTAACCCACCGGGAATATCAATTTTTATCATCATTTTATTTTTATTCTTCTTGGATGTTGATGTAAAAAATGTGAAAGTAAAATGGATGAAGAGAACTTTTTACGATAGTTTACACTCAATAAATAAATTTTATTTGTAAATTACAATCGTTAATTATTGAAGTTAGAATACAGAAATGAATGAACATTTTTCCGATATAAGAATTGTCAATGACACATAATAACGTTGTTCATGATGTAATGAAAATAAAATCAAACGACATGTAAATTAAAATAAAAGCGTTGTCGTGAAAAAATTCGTCAGATGGAAGTCCAGACTTGAAACTCAGCCACTATCGCATCCATATTGTGGAATCAATTATATGAATCTTATATTTAATATTTATTTATTCATTCATAATAGTCACAACAGATGCAGTAATATTAAAATGAAAGAATTATTTTTTATGTGTGATAAAATCATTTTACAATGTTGTTACATTACTGTATTATTTCATTATTTATTTATTCATTTTTTTTCCATTTTTTTTTTGTTTCATACTTTTTTTTTCTTTTTCCATTGATGAATTGCATATTGCAAAAAGATTTTACGAGAATGGAGGAGTATTATAGGATTTTTTGAATATACAGATCATGATACTTATATTTTCTACGTTTCACTGAATAAAACATGAAATAGGAATATCACAAAGGTCATAGATGATATGAGAAGGAGAAGAAGAAGAAGTAGTAGAATAACATGCATTTCTGTATTGAATCTCTTCTCCATCTATGTATTTCACATTTTCTCGTTCTTTTTATTCATTTATTTATTTTTTTTTTTTTTTTCGAACTTCCTTTTTGTTCAATGGTCGTTTTTCTATTCAAATATATCTCGATGTTGGGTATGGAATATCAGAAGTCTAGAGGAAATCTTGGTGAATATTGATTGACGTAGTAGCTCGACTTGAACGATATGAATACAACACAATAAAATAAAATGCCACATGGCAACGAATTTAATTCATTATTTGAATTATTTTTAAATTATATTAATTAACTATCATATTATTTACCAATTATTTTTACGCTATCAATATTGGATGCCTATCGTGCTTTCCATTACAATTATATATATATATAGGTATGCGTTTTAGGTGGATATATAGATGTGCTTTTGTGCAGTATTCCACTGGGAAATATTTTGAACCTCAATAACTAAAACACATTGAGAAATTTGCTCTGTATGGTTAACAAGAATTTAACGTGTTCGTAAAATCCAACTGGGAATATTCATTTACATGTTGTATGTGAATGTATGTTTGAATATTGCACCTGAATATGAACATTGATATAGAAAAAAAAAAAAAAAATAAAAACAATAGAGAGAAAACGAAACTCATGAGAATTAAAGAAAAAATTCGATTCTTTCTGTTTTCATTATTATCACTAATTGGAATAATAATTTCATATTCAATAGTGAATGAGGAGGATATATTGTTTTTTTATTGTATTCAACTTGCGACAAGTAAAAATTTATAAATTTAAATGGAGGTATAATTGTTTGAATATTCAACTATATTTCTAGGAATATTTATTCATGAGTGTAATATTTGTATATTTGTATGAAATGAAATAGCAATCGTCGTTGGTAGTTCTTTTAGTTTTTATATTCATTAATTTTTCGTGCTGTTTATATTTGTATGTATTAATAAATCCTACTGAGAGAGAGAAAAAGGTTTTATTTTCTTTAGATGATGATAGCATAGTTGAGTCACTCAATTCCAGGGTAATTATCCTTTACGTCAACACACGTAAATATATACACAAATACATGATGAAAAAGAAAAGGAGCGAGCAAAAAGAGAGATTAAAATAAAGGAGAAAGGAATAAAAAAATAACAAGTGAGAAAAATTCCAACGCCTTCAAGAGCGAAATGATGTTTGCGAGTTGGCGCCACGACGATATATATATATATATATATATATATATATATATATATTCTATTCTATATAGAGAGTAGATGTGAAAATAAAATAAGGAAAGGAGAAAAAAAAATATTGAGAGATTCAAGAGAAGGAGAAAAAAATCTTAAGTTCTGACACCTCGAGATTTTTTTTTTCTTTCCTTTTTTCATGATATTTTTTTGCCTGACTTCGAGACTTTGATACCACTTTTCCATCAGAATCTTATTTGTTGATTGAAGCTGAAATTTCAACCTCTTTCACGTTTTTTTTTCTTTTCACACGCACGACTCCCATATGTATATATATATATATATATATTGAATTTTTTTTTGTTTTCAAGTGGAGAAATAAATTCATAATGTAAAATATATATACCATATACATCTATTTCGTTCGAAACTTATTTCTCTTTGAGTTTCTTTAGCCTTTAACATTCTATATAGAGAAGTTTATAGACGTGAGTGAGGTTTTGGTCAAATTTATTTGCATAGGTCCGTTACGACTGGCCGACTATTTTTGTTTCCAACCCAACCCTATAACCCTCCGCTTCTTTGGTTCGAGCTACTGAATCGATGATATACTGAAGGGCGATTTGAACGATATATCCCCCCACCCACCCCCACACACACACGTACATACACATATGTGATGTGCTACGAGTCGTAAAAGCTGCGAGACATCACTAAAATTCCCAGGAGCATTTTGTATATTTGAAGGCAAGAACCATGAAAAGCCCGGGATTACATGGGGATTTACCTGGAAAATATTTATTCACCCTATAAAAAATAATAACAATAATAAAATAAAAAATTAATTTATAGAAATTATATATTTATTTATTTATTCAGTGTATAAATTGTTTTACAGTAAAAGTAAAAAATGAAATATTTTTCCGAAGTAGATGTCATGACCCAAATGTGTATGGTATTGTATGCAAATATATTCTCTCTCTATATCTCCCTTTTAAAATTTGTTATTCTCTTTTTCGTTCATTTTATATAGTTCGCCCGCATATACGTACATATATATATATATGTATTCATATGTACGTATATATATTATATAACTAGTCCATACATATAAGTGAAGGTGACGACGATGCGATTACGTCAGTTGACGCGATGGGAATTCAAGTTATCATTAAGCTTCGAGATGTGAAAATGTATTTAAAATGAACGCAAATAGAGAGGAAAGTAGAACGGGAAGAGTGGGAAGGTGGGAAAAGGGGGATGGTGGTAGTGGTTGATAAAGCACACGAGGTTCAATGAAGAAAGTCACTAGGATTCAAATCGACATCCGGCGTAAACGACGTAACAAACTTAAATCGATGTGACGATAACGCGATTCGCTATGGCCGTTGTCGTTGTCGTTCTCGTCGTCGTTGCCACTCAATAAACTCGATGAATTGAGTTGCGAAATTTATTCCGATTCGACTCCAATGCGCGATAATCACATTTACGCACGCTGTGTGGGGAAACGAAATACGAATGGGTGCCGTACAGTCCGTTTATGTCGTTAGTGCGAATGTTAAGCGGGAGGAAAAAAAAATAAAAGAAAGAAATGACAGATGAAGAGAAGGAAAAAAATGGTAGAGAGAACAGAGAAAATAGAAATCGAGAATTTAATTACAACAATTAATTAATGTACCACTAAAAATTCAATTTCTCTAAAATTTTTTCTGTATTATTGATGTCAATATTCAATGTCGCGTTTATAATTCCAATTTAATTAGAAAATTTAAATAACAATTGTAATGAAAAGTAATTTTTGTTTTTTATTTGAAAACAATGAAAAAGAAGGAATTACACTTGACATGTAATTAATTTTACTGTCTCTCATGCTTTGTTATTTATGAGTTGTGGCTGGGACAGAAAAAAAAATAAATAAATAACATACAGTATATATCATTTATGTAATATGGTGGGTTGTGAAGTTGTAAAGACACATAAAGTCCCCTTTTGTTGTTTGCCACAGTGTGGGCGTTGAGGACGTCTTGGCAGCTTCCTCCGCTTTGTGGCCGGAGGCGATCTCGCGCGAGCGCGAGACCCGCACGACGGAAGTGCTCCAACGCCATCAAGAGGATGTTACAATTAATGTTGACCGGGGCTCGTTAGCACATTTCCTTTTTCCCTGACTCATATTCTGGCGAGTGAATTTGAAACAGGCCCAACAACATTCTCATCCATATGAATGTATACCAAACACAACAACACACATACACACAAATATATTACATTGACGCTTTTTATTTTTTTTCCATACTTTACAATTGAAATAACACAAAAAAATTATATTTCTATTTAATTCTTTATTCGCCATGTGGAAAATGATACAGAAAAATATATAAATATTGATTGTGAATAAAATGTCAGTATCTGTATACATACACTATATATATATATGTACGTAATGAAAATAGTGAAATCAGAAAAAGCTTTCACACACTTTTGTATATATATATATATATATATACGAGGGGGAACGATAAAAGTGTCGATAATAATGATGATGTGGGTAGTGAGAATATGTAAAGGGAGGTTGAAAGCCGGAAATATTGATTCTATATGATAGTTATATGGAATGAAATAAATTCAACTATATAGCGTATAATATGAATTGGAGGATGATGTATATATATGTGTGTGAGTCTGTATGTGAGTGAAATAGAGAGAGATAGATAATGTGATAGAGGCAGAAAGCGAGAAATTGGTTTTAGGAGAGAGGAGATCGAGGCCTATCGCTAATTAGACTGATCGTGAATCTGGGTCATATTCATCAATGCTCACACACAAACTTCAACGCGCGTAAATGCGTCGATGCATTCAAAATATATAAACAAACCAATTATTAGTTATACACCTGTGCTTTAATTATTTTAAATTAATTAATAAATGATAATATTAAATAAAATTAAATTGTTTGATTGAAAAAAAAAAAATATTAATATTATGTTGCAGAATGGACTATGCGAATATTTATTGGCGACCATTAGACGAATTGAGATCGTCGTTGAGCTATCAACATTATTCACGATCGTGCGAAATTATCAATCCAAAGAGGCATCAATATCAACGCAATAAAAATCAACAGGAGAAACAAACACAAGCGCATCATTATCAGCAACAGCAACACGAAGAAAAGTGTGGAAGTGCGCGAACAGTAGTGGCCATTGGGGGTGGCCGGGTAATCGCCAATACGGCGATGCGACGATGAGCCCGATGTGCATGCACGGGCTGCTTAGGCGCGTCACCCGACACCCCCATCATCCATTAATCAACAATAATAAAAATAATAATAATTATTATTATTACAACTATAAATATAATAAACAGAAAAAAATACGTGGTATATCAGTGTTATCATCAGCACTGCCATTATCATCGTCGTTATTGTCGTTTATATTATTATTCAGCAATTATTATTTATCATCAATATTCAAATCAACATTGTCATATTTGTTATTATTGTTGTTTAATTTGAGGCCATGGACCTCGAGAAAACAAGCAACGGCACCGGCGAAACCGAGGACGATTATGTTAATATATATTTTATCGTCGGTGATCGAAGAGAAACTGCAACATTTAAAACTGATCAAGTCACTAATAAAGAATTAAAAGGTATGCATGAAAATAATAATAATAATAATCATAATAAAATTTTATTATTACTAAATAGTCTACTGGGGCGTTGGATATTATTTTACCTTGTCATGGTTTAATATGTATAGGATAATTAGATTTTCCACTATACTTTCACTTCTAATTTTGCTGAAAATTAATTTCATGTATTTAATTTGTTTTTTTTTACCGTTATTTTTTTTTTTTTTTCAAAATTGTTATATAATACTTTTGTCGGCTATAATTTTTCATTTTTGTCCATTACAACGCAATGACGATGTTCTATAATTGAGAATCGATAGTGAAAACGACATTCTATATGTATATATATATATATTTGTTTGGTTTTCCTTGCACTCAGCAGGATATCTATTTGTTTTTCCACGTTGCCAATGTCATTCATTTCTCTAGACATTAATTTTTTATACCACTAAACATAAATATATTAATTTAATATACCCACAATTACCCCACAACTGCAACTAATGTAATAATTTTTAATAACATAAATCAATAAAGACCACATGGTACGCCGCATTTATTTATACATATATATATATATATATCTGGATATTATATAAAAAGAGGGCTAAAAAAACAAAAGTAATATCATCTGACGATATTTTAGAAATTCAATTTAACATACCAGCTGTTCATTATCGATAAATGTTATAAAATATCACCATATTTTATCATTTATCTATTTAATTTTATTATTATTCATATGCGAATTAAATTAGTGAATATTGAGAAAAATATGATAAATATTCGGTTTCATTTTCTATTAATCATCACTATCATTATTATTTATATCAATTTCATATTTTCCTCCCTCTCTTTTACTCTCTATAATTATTTATCGTTTGTTGTTCTTTGTAATTTAATCTGAATAATAACCATAGCTGTCATCCCAAAAAAAAAAAAGAATATATATATTAAAAAATAAAAAATTTCATCACAATATTTTAACAGAGCGTAGAGTACAGTGATGCATTATTCAAAAACGAATATTAACGAAGGATAAACGAGAGAGGGAGAAAAAAAAAATAATAAAAGAGAGCACAAGGGAGAATAAAAAAATCATTAATGTGCAATAAAAAAGAAAAAAAAAAGTTATCAGTTGATACAATTTTATGATCCCTATTTGCTATTTGCTAATCTATTGAAAATAATAAATGATTAACTGTGCACACATACACGATCGTGCAACTCTCTAGGGTCCTCTTAATTGCTCGAAAATAAATGCAATACGTATATATATATACAGTGTTATAAAACACTTTTCATGATTAAATTGACTACAGAGAGGCGATTGAACAGGGTACAGTACATGGTTTTGCAGTTTATATTCGTAGGCTTTCACAACATCATCGTCGACGTAACTTCAACAATAACCGAGGGACAAAGTAAATTTCATCCTTTCGCTCCTCTTGCTCTCTATTTATATATATATATGTGTATCTATTAACCTCATCTCTCTCATAAGAACGTTCGTATTACATTTAATTACCGTAATTTCATAAGGCAAAATGGACGCGATCCTTATATACAGATTTGTGTTTATGTATTTGGACACACTTCAATGTTCCGAGTTTTCTGTTATTGAAGTGCCTCGTAACACTGGATGTGTTTATATTCACTTATATAAACGCTGAAGGATCTCGTAAATATTGCCTGTAACAGAAGTCTGTAGGCCGCTCCTTAACCATAAAAGACTTTGTCGTATAGAATCGATTTTACCAGTTGACTTGACGCAAACAAAGTTTACGACGATGCCTTGGGATGTTTTTTTTTTTTTAATCAACGTTCGGTGCGATATTACTGTGACCTCGAAGTACATAAATCTATATAATTATTAATGAAGTAATTTTCTTTTTATAGTGTCAGATTTAGAATGTTTTTATGAAGCAGTCGAAATTTTCGGCAACAGAAAAGTTTTCCTCTGTCGTAAAAAATATATATTTACATCTATGTATAATGCAACAGTGTGGCACAATATACCTAGTTGGAGTAGGAAGTGAAATGAAAGATAACAGAAAATAAAAGAAATTAACAAAAAAACGTGGAAAAAAAAATTATGAAGAGAATAGTAATTTTGAATTGTAAAAAAATGTCCTGGGATAAATATATGGCGCGCAACGAAATGAGAGGCATCCGCAAAAGGATATTGCGCGCAAATTTACATCTATATATAGAGGGAAAAACAAAAGGACATTAGTTCACGTTTGCATTTGACGACATAATTTACGTTGGCCATTATATATATTTTAATATACGAACAATTAAGCAAACGTAGTGCTTACATATATATATATATATATATATATATATATTCCAGATAAATAAGCACATTATATCCCCAAGACAATTTTCATAATGATAAGGAAGAGAAGAAAAGACAAAAGACAAAAAAAAACGTAAAAGTTTTGTGAATAAAAAATAAACCTAAAAACAAATTCAACGAAATTCGTATTTTTTTATTTTTTTTTATTCATTACATTCAATTTTCAATTGAATGATTGTAATGAAATGATTTTCACAATTGATCTGAAAAAAGGAATTACTGGGCATTCTTTATTCTGGCTCCTTCTGCACTATATTTTCTCTGTAATTCTTTTCCGCCCAGTCGCGTCTGACTAATACACACCTATTCCACTTTCATATCTCTCCATTCACATGGAATTAATATTTTATATATACATGTGGATACATGTATATTCACTCTTATAAATAAGACTGATGAAATTAATTTTAAATAAAAATAATATATTTTAATGATAAAATTTATTCAATTGTATAAAAAATATTTGCTGCGATCACAAAAATTATACATTTTATTTGAAATGGATTTTTTTTTACCTTTGCTTGGAGAAAAATGAGACAGCACAATTTAACACGTATACATATATTTATGAATAATATGTGAGAGAGAGTTGGAAGTATACAATGCAACAGAAGAGTCACCTTGTGACCCCATTTCTTTTCATTCCATTTCATTTTTATGTTTGGAAAAAAATGGTGAAGAAATTCACAGCTATACAAACAGTGAGAGAGGGTAACTTTCGCATCACGCGTATTTTCACTGCTTCCATTCCGTCTTTTTCTTCGTCTTCTTTCTTTTTTCATTTCTTCTTCTT
>CAJUYH010001082.1:55656-83285 GCA_910591685.1 Galerucella tenella
TGCCTTTATATATATATATATATATATATATATATATATATGAAGAAGCACTCATTTTCCCCATCTGTTCAGCAACACCGTCTGCAGCATAGCCACTACCACTACCCCCCGTCCCCGCCACCTCCATCTTTCTAAAATGATGCTCCAATTCCTCCTTGGGATAACCCAACCGGAGATTTCTTGAAAATTCACGCGTACTATCCCTCTCTTACTCAATCTCTGAAATATTTTTATTCTTTTCATATCTCTTTTTATTTTTTTTTTTCCATTCCATCATTTTTTTATTCTTGTCTTCTTTTACCCTGATGTCACGCCCACTATTGTATTACTAAACATGAAATATAGTTGGGAGTTCACATTGTAATGATTATTTTGTGGAAAAAAATATATTGAATATAAATGAAAAAAATAAATAAACAAGGGATAAAAATGATGACTTTATTATTATCGTTACAGAACTCTTTAGAAGTGCAGCAGAGGCAGGTCCCTTAGATATTGTAAAGCTACGTCAGGGTGATAAATTACTGAATATATCACCTCAATTGCCATCCAATACATCAGAAACACCCTACGTACTTCAGGTATAATTATATAATTGTCATAAATTCAATTAAATATCGCTTACTATTCTATATTTATCTTAACATTAAATATAACCCCTAGACAAGTATATCAATATTGATTTATAAAATTGTCTATAAGGTTGTCGGGGCTCACCCAACGTCCTTGGGAATGATTGAAGCGGACCTGTTGCGAGCATTGGAGAGGCGTGTTGCCGCCCTGGAACGTGAATTCCAGGAGCAGCAGGCAGCAGCTGTGTCCTCAGAGCCATCGCACGCAATTGGTGATCTCAAACGCCAGATGGACGCATTCAAAACAAAACTCGAAACAACTGAGCATCTTAGTTGGCTTGGTGAGTATCTCTTTAATAATATCTATTATTCTACATAATTAATTCAATAATTCAAATGTGACTGTATGTACATGTATATTTCACTGCAGAGTTTGAATTTATTTGCATAGTAATCGCGAAAAAATTGTAATTGGAAATAAATTTTCAATTGAGTACATAAAGCGAAAATATTACATTAGACAAATATAAGCAAAACATTCCGTTACCAAATGATGAAGAATATATGTATATATATTTATGAGTATATGCCCAGTGAATAAACATTCAAACGTTGGCAGCGAAATGTTGTTTTGCCACACTGAATAAATATTTGTACCAACTTTCAATCGCTATTCCTATCTCAGAAATAATGTGTATGACGTGGACAAATTCATAAAGAAATTTTAATGCAAAATGAAATAAAGTCTAATGTGTATCATCTTACTGTATATTTGATTTCTTAAAAAATATATATCGGATAGTGTAAGAATAAAAAAAATTTTTGTATTTCAATATGTTGAGATAAATAAATACTCGAGTGGAAAAGTGTATTTATACTTTTCATCACGTAGTGATAAGATACTGTTGGTTTCGTTCGATTGTTTGAAGAGTAAAATCAGCCGTATTTTTCCCTCTATTCATATTTTCCAATATATTTATTCTTAAAAGAACACACATACACACACACAAAATTATTTTACAATATATTTTGAATTTCAATCTTTCATTTCATACACATTCAACTAGAACTAATACATCAACCTACTTCTAAAAATTGTATGATTGTATATGAATATTTATTCCAGTTTTAACTGATTTACAATATTGAATTCGGTTTGTCAACAGTTATTTTGACATTGGTTAAATCGATTCTCTATTTTTTTCTATTTGTGCCACAATATTGAAATGAATTATATTCATTTTCATTTTTTTTTATGATAGGTTTTTACAAGCAATTGCCAGAGCCCGTTTCATCTGAAGCATGCAAACGATTGCAGTATCGACGCAAGAGCGACAGCGTGAAACGTCGTGTGCGCGAAAAATTCCTCAACATCTGGTGAGTTCTGAATAAACCTAAACGGATATTTTCAATATTACTCGCCAACGAGAGTAAAATTAACCGAAAATATCTCTTTGCCAGTGTCTATATACATATTCGCATTAATATACATGTACATATATACAGTGTGAATACGAATAGTATGAAAGTGCAATTGAAGAGCTTATGATGGAATAGTCGATAGAGGAACGCGACTTATTCATAGCTCGCTTGGCAATTTACTTCAAAATTTTTTCCTATCATTTTATATATTTCATATAAATATTTTTATATTTTTATATTTTCATTTTGCGATCTGGTGGGGATCACTTGAACTGCTCGAGCGACTGTATCGGCTCAGATTTTCCGTAGTTTCCCCGAGTCCAATTGTGCAAATGCGTTACAGCATAGGGGAGGAAATTGGCTACGGACGCAAATATTGGGAGAGAAGAACAAAGAGAGGCAGATTAAAAATACGTAAAGGCAGATAAATATAAACGTTAATATATAAAAGAATAAAGGTAGTGGGGATGTAAAAAACCGTAAAGGCTATATATGAATAAAGATTATTATTATTATCTATTGCATCATTTGAATAATATCAAAACATAAAATCCATTACTAATGCGCCATCTGAAATAATTACATTTTATTGTCCAATAATTAATATAATGCAATAATAATGAAAATAAATATTTGTATACCTCGTGAATATGGGAGATTTATAGATACGTGCTTTGAATTTGTTTTATTGAATTAATTTATTATACATGTATACCTGAACGTATATCAATTAGTCGTTTTGTCCATCAATGAAATTGAAAAGTTTCGTGACTCTGTATAATTTCATTATTTATACTCGGCCCCTCAGATATATATACATAAAATCTTTATGCAATAGCAATTATGGGATAATTGAAATTGTCCCTAATAGCCATGAAGTATTTATTCAATCGATTCAATTTCAATTGCTATCAGTTGACTATTGAAGATTATATTTTCTTACGGTCTTTTTGAATTAATAATGTTCAGACTCATTCCCTAAATATAACAGACAAATTAATTACATCTATTATAATAAAATACTTATTGATATTCAACTGAATTAATGTATACAATTGGGCGAATTTAATTCATATATAATTTCAATTAATGTTATTGTATAAATATATTATACATAATAAAAATTTGTTGAACACAGCAGGATTAAATGTGCTCGCGGATTCCATCTATAGCGATCCATTAGGTACCATTACTCCCAGTATACCCGTGTCATGAGCGTTACGAGCGTGATGGAACGACTGAGAAAGGATCCAGAATGCAAACCCGTCGATATCGAAGATATATACGAAGACGAATGGATGGTGGACTTTGATTGATCCACATGAAGAGAAACAGAGTGTGAGAGGGGGAGAGACAGAGAGAGAGAAATGAAGGGAGATGAACGGCAGTCAGAAAACGAAAAAGAGAAAAGGAAATGGATCAACGAACATGAGAGCTGTCTTCTTCATGTCCGAGCAAACTATTAACGACCTCGTGTAACTTCACTCTCATTTTTTCCTCATGTTCAATAGGTCTATGTCTACTACTTCTACCACTACCACCGCTTCTACTATATCATGATGATCAGCAATTGATCAGTGAGAATTTACCTCGTTAGCGCAAAATTATTTGATACATTTTTTCTTTTTGTTGTTTATTGAACGAGTATTTTTTTATTTTTTTCTCTAGTTATTTTATTTTTTTAATTCAACTATCTGTAATCGGAATTATGTTATCATGTGGATTTTAGGCTTGGTGTCAGTTTATGAATATATCGAAGTGTTTCTTGGTTCTATTTATATTTTCTTTGTTGTACATCTTTATTATCATAGTTGCATTGACAGTTGGTGGATAACTACACACTATTTTATTTTTCATTAGTTATTAAATTATTTGACAGAGTTATTTATGTTGATAATGTATCGTATGTTTTAGTTGTGAAATTTATTTATTTGTTTTATTGTTCGTTGGTTCTTCCGGTGGTTTTTGGTAAAACGCAGGAATGTTCATTTGAATTCTCTGTCGTTCTCGTTTTGTCTGGTATAGTTAAATTACTTGCATTGTATAAAGTGTATATGTAATTTGAGGCGAAAATTTCTCGCAATAAAATTTCGAAAGTGACGGGAGAGTACGCCGGATTTGCGAACGATGAGCAAAACATTCTCCTCTTATTCTATCTCCCTTTGTAACTCGCACTCCCTCTGATTTAATGTTAGACGCCTTTAAATAGACTTGAAAACGATACTTAAAGTGAGTTTGGAATGCCGCCCGTTGGCATTGTTCATGTTCAAGTGAGGAAAATCAGTTGCAAATTAAATTGACTCTAGAAAAATAAAATTTAGCAATTGCGAAAAAAAAAAAATGATAAATTGAGAAGAAATATAATTTGCTATTCTATAATCAATAATTTGTACCTGTCAAAATGGTCGAGATAATCCGGAAAAATACTGATGAATTTGTGACAGTAAAAGGAGGCTTGAGACGAAACTTCGTGGATAATTGATTACGTGAATACAATACACGACCCTTCAATGGTGCTCTAATGCCTCACAATTCCCCTATGCATTCACAACCGCCATGGATAAAGTTTATCTCCAATAAAAGAATGTGATGAAAAAAAAAAAAAAAAAAAATAGAGATGGACGAAAATAAGGAACTTAGTGATGTGCGTATATAAAGATGTCAGGCCCAAAGGGGAACTCCCTATACATCATTGAGCTTAGAGACTAACTCGGAATTAATAAAGTTATACAAAAAAAAAAGGGAAACAATAATTTATTTGAATAATTCATTGCAGCACTTTATCTTCGAGAAGTGACATAATAAAATTTACGGAACAAAAAAAACAGAGGGAAACAACAAATCATTAAATAAAATTAAAAAATGGCAATCTTGCTAAATTTTATTTCGAAATTTTCGAGTTTAGGCCGAATTGACATTTACATATTTTTTCAATAATTTTTCATAATAAAGCCAAAGTATACAGAGTGCTTGTGCTAATTGTCGAAATTGTGTCTTCTTTCTTTTTGTGCCTGTGAGAGATTGTTTGTGATAGTAGTCGAGAATAAATATTTGAACGAAACTGTGCAAATATAAATATATACAGGCAAACGTCAATACTCGAAGAATCCACTAACGTTCTTCATGAAACTCAGTCCTCAATATCTATACATCTGATTTTCTTTCGCTTCAATCGTCGACATCCTTCAAAAAATTCTCAAAACATACAACGTTGTGATACTTCATATGACCTAATTGCACTGCTACCTATATAGTTGGAATAATACCAACAGATAGACAAAATATTGACAAGAACCGCTATTGATGATTACGTAAGGGAAGATTGATTATACTCCATCTATTTATTTATTCACTTCTATATACCTTTATATTTGTATTCTAATTTTTATCTTCATATTCAACTATTGAACGTGTAGAGATTGTAAAGTTTTACCAATTCTGGTGATATTAAATTATATTATTTATATTGCAATATATTCATACGTGACATCAAATGTTGAATCATCAATAGTGGCGATAAACTAATTACAACAGCACATTACCGATGCAACAGTCCAACAGCGCCATGATGGTGACGTTTATAATGTCATTAATATTAATGCTTATAATGTTCCCCCAATGCCGGATATTTGAGATAATTCTATAACATATGCATATATGCATGATATACAAGAAGTTAATGATAATCTGATAGAGATATAGCGATGGTTGATGAGTGTTCACATTTAAACATTAATCGTCTTTTATTCCATGGTCACCGTGTTCAGTTAGTTTTAATAGCTTTCGGAACACAAATATATATACATATATATATATTAACATGAGTAAGCAATTTAACTAAAAAACTTTACTTCCACTTTTTTTTTCTTGCTTTTACCATTTTCATATGATGGTAAAATGTTTGACGAGGAGTGACGTGTCTTTGAAATAAAAACTGGCAGACATAGAGATGTCGTCGTGACATGTTCCATACGTTTCTTTTTCTATTTTCTTCCTTTTTTTTGCCCCCTTGGAAATATATTCAACGAGGTGGAAGAATACGATATTTCACCAGCATAAAGGAACAAAAAAAAATTCGTAAAATGTCTGCGGAAAATTTCAGAAGAAAAAAAAAGAAAGTAGGAAAAATCTATAATATCAATAATGATAATAGAACTCTGTATGTGTGGTGTATTTTTTCTTGTCTTTATGTATGAAATAAAAGTGTAAACACAATCGTAAACAAAAATTATCAATCTTACAGTTGAAATGAAAAACGGAAAAATATAAAATGTCCAATCTCAAGTGAAATGAAAAAAAATGAAGCAGTTGAAAGAGTGAAAATTTACGATCAAAAGTAATAACTAAATATTCTGTGAGTGACCCAATTGACATCGTTCCCACTCGTCAAAAGCGTGTATCGCATAACTTTCAACTGTGGGATTTTACAGTCTCATTCTAGAACCCTCTATCACGTCCAATTGCATTCCACAGATATTCCCATGTATCTCTATATTCAAATAAACGCGCCAACGTCAATTACACGTCAGCAACAAATTTTCCAAAATATTCTGTACTGTGGAATTTCGTCAAAATTTGTACATCTACTATCATATGGATATATACTAAACATTCGATTCAAATATATTATATAATTGAAATTAACATCAAATCACAGGTGATAATAATAAATATCAAATAGTGTTCTGTGGTAATAGATATTAATAACAACAATACAGCTTTATTTTCATATTGATTGGGCCAGTAAATTTGGTAACACTGATTAGCGGTTAATCATCGAAACCTGATGATGACCAGCATGAAAGCCACAATTTGTGTGTGACCATATATGTGTTAAATACACAAGTGCACCCCTCCCTACTCTTGTAACCGCCATTTGCTTCACCTTAATCGTCCGCAAAATGGCCGCAGATTTCCGTGGTTTTCACTATTCGCTCCTATCTATAATAATATATTTATTCAATAATAACGAATAGTAGCAGTTCCAGAACAATATGAAGTTAATTAATGGCCATTGAAACGATTTTTCAAAATAATTGATGATGATTATTCATAAAAAAATACGAAATAAAATTAATAAACGGAGGAGATTTCAGTACTCCCAATTCAAAGTGACATCACTTCAAAAAATATTCATTAAAAATTGATAACGCTGTTGGCAAATATTCGTAAATTTTTTTTTCATTCTATAATTTTTATACGCCATCTAATAAGTTCCACACGTCCATATATCCATTTAGTAATTTCATATTGCATTCGAGTGTGTAGTATTGCGTTCAATGTATTATACAATTTGAACGATTGAATTGTCCGGCAAATGGAATTTTAATGCAAATTGACATTGATTTTTGTGCCATCCACATGTTAGTGACAATTGAAGGAGAGTGTGATAAAGAGTAAAAGGAAACTACGAATTGAATGTTATAGAGGACAAACTAGATGTCATGGGGATGGTGTGGTTTTTTGATGGCTGCCACATGTATGGCTCCAGGGAATAAATCCAACGTATGAATGCTTTCGAGCACACTATTATCAACTGCGCTTGGCGCAATCGGGAAATTGGTCAATGATGGCTAAAAAAAATTGTAGTGCATCATTTATGTGTTTATTCTTGCATATATATATATATATATATATATATATATAAATATATACATTTGGAGAAACAATCATAAAAGATCGGTACGCGCCGAGAGTATGTCACAAACGGATGACTTCCCTTTAATGCTCCCTTTCATATAAATGAATACATAGGTATGAATATACGCATACATTTGCTATTTGTCACGGTCACGTAACTCGATTTCATCGACAATGAAATATATTGCTTTGCCTCTGTGATACATCACTTTTTTCAGTCGGATAGTATATTACATTGAAAAAAAATAGAAATAAAAAAACTTTTGTTTATCTCAGAACATTCGTGCAATTCAACCATAAAACAAAACAACATCAAAAAATTTTGCATTTATTTATTTCTCTATAAGCTTCATAAAGTTTCGCCCACGGTGTATTTATGAATGATCGATATCACCATCATGCAAGTAATAATTTTCGTATTCTATAAAGTGCGTGCCAATTATTGGCGCCGTGCTCTTCCGGTTGCGTTCGTCTCATTGGATAGTCCTAGAAATTGTTGGCGCCAGTGGGAGCCATGCAAGAGAAAAAAAAATCCCTAGCAACACACATAGCGGACTTGGTGCGCGAGGACATGGCGAAAAAGCGGTAATCCCGCAATTTCTTCTTCTTGAAGATATTGCTTACTGTAGGTAGTCTATTATACGTGTGTAGTGCATGCGACCAGCAATTACGTAATTACGAGTCGAACGTGCGTATAGTAATTGCGGGATCGTTGGCCCCTTTACACTTAATACAACGTGGTATACACGTAGTACAACTTCACTTTTTCTCTTCTGTTTATTTTATGAAAATGGGTTGTCACCCTTTTATCAACTGACGGAATTACGTTAACGTAGGTAGTACCATGAAATAGGAAATTAATAGAAAACAAAACATTGAAAATTAATTGTTTTAGTTAATAAACATTTAATTGTAAAATGTTTTTGATGGCTGTTGAATCACACTGAGATCAATTATTTGACCGTATTATTATTATGATTAATCGAATAATTGATTTTTTATCTCTATAATTGTTTCAGTGATGTATCTGTGGCATCCAATGTACGTGAATGGCTGCGATCACCAGCTTTCGATGCTCGACAATGGGAGGACGAGGAGCTATTGTTGATGTTACAGACAATGTTTATTGATTTGAATTTACCACAACGATTTAACATTCCACTGTCGACATTGCGCAATTTTCTCTACGAAGTTTACAATAATTATAATGAGGTGCCATTTCATAACTTCAGACATTGTTTTTGCGTGGCACAAATGGTAAACATAAAGCCAATCAGAAAATTAAATAGTCACTATAATATAAGTTGTATTTTAACAAAAATATGCAATAATATTTTTATCTCTTTTTTTTGGGGGGGGGGGGACGGGGTTATTGTAATTTTTTAGATGTACGCTATTGCCTGGGCTGTGAAGTTACCAGAAAAAATAGGTGATCTTGAAGTATTGGTGCTAATTGTATCATGCATATGTCACGACCTCGATCACCCGGGTTACAACAATATTTATCAAATAAATGCACGTACAGAACTTGCATTACGTTATAATGACATTTCGCCACTTGAGAATCATCATTGTTCCGTGGCGTTTCGTGTTTTGGAATCTACCGAGTGCAATATATTATCGTCAATGGACGCAACGACGTTTCGTACTGTGCGCGAGGGAATAATCCGATGTATCCTTGCCACAGACATGGCAAGACATAATGAGATACTTGGACAGTTCACTGATGCTATTCCTGAATTTGATTATCATAACAAGTCGCACATTAATTTGGTACGGAAAATTATAAATACAAATTTCGGTTATGAACTAATAATGTTTATTTATTGATTTTCCTTTGACGAGAATGACGATGTTTTCTAATTTTATATCAATTAATTAATAAAATAGTCAATTTGCACATTCACAGTTGTCGATGATACTGATAAAAGTAGCAGACATCAGTAATGAAGCACGTCCCATGGATGTTGCTGAGCCATGGCTAGATCGATTGCTGCAAGAGTTCTTCAAGCAAAGCGACGCTGAGAAACTCGAGGGACTGCCAGTAACGCCATTTATGGATCGTGACAAAGTCACAAAGCCATCGTCACAATGTAGCTTTATTGGATTGGTTTTGTTACCGCTATTCGAATCCCTCGGCGAATTATTTCCCGAGCTTCAGGTTCGTTAACAACATATTCATTCAATTTGTTTATGTAATCTTGAATAACTAGATTCATAAAAAAATATGTGGATATATTCATTGATTTTTTACTTAGTCATTTACCTATTTATTTCTTAATGACAGGATTTAATTGTATCGCCTGTTCGATATGCATTGGATTATTATCGGCGATTAAACGAGGCAGCCAAAGATGAACGTCATCATCGTAAAAGTGTTGTTGATCTTGGTGAATCTGGAACAATTTCATCATCATGTGGAACACCGGGTTCAAATGCAACTGTTGTTAAATCAACATCAACAAATAGTATGCGATCAAAACGATCGACAACAAGTACAATTCGATCGCGTTCACGTTCAATTGAAGATGAAATGGAAAATCCAACAATTGACGAAACAGAAAATGTGGAGAGTTCGGATCCTGAAACAGCAACGGAAGTTGAAGTAAGTGAAAAAACATTGAAATTTAAAATATCGACTGAGGGAAATATTGCATCGTCATCGTCATCAGCTGGGAGAAAAAGTTATCCCGGTAGTCGCAAAGGTAGTAGGGAAAAATCATCATTGGATTATCACAATCATCATGATTTAGCTAAAGCTGTGCGTGATCATGAGCGTGAAAGACGAAAGAGCCGTGGTGAAAATTGGAGCAGTGATATGAGCTCACCAGTTAGCGCAAGATCAGGCGAAGAGACTAAAATCATTGAAGAATTAGAGAGAGACGAAGTTATTTATGTTGATGCGAGAATTAATAGTGATAGATCTGATGATGGTGGTGGGAGTAATGGAGTTATAGAAACAATTATTGAACGTAATAACTCAAATAAATGTTCGAGTATTAATGAAAAAGAGGAGGAAAAAATTGTGCAAAAAGAAAATATTGTTGTTAATGAAACGACAATGACGACAAATTATCGTTGTTGTTGTTGCGATGAAAAAACACCATTGAATAATCATAAATCATTATTGTCAAGATTGCGAAATTTTACGGATCGTTTGAGCATTAGTTTTGATTCAAAAGATTCACCAATTACAAAATCATCGACAAAACATCATCAAACAATGATGAAAAATATAACAAAGAGTAATTCGATTGTTAGTAGTGGTGATTGTACATCATCAAAAATGCAAAATAATTCACTAGTAATATGCAAACGATGCAATTTAATTAAGCGTAATAATAAAGATATGATGACGTCAATGACGACGACAGGTGTTGGTATTGGTGGAATGGATAAACGCGCAATGACATTGCCAAAAACAAGAAAATTACATGATGGTAGGAGTAAAAGTTGGCGAATGGTATTTGCAAAGGAAAAAAGACCGTCAGCATCATTGGAAGCATTACCAGGACATGATAATGACATAATTGCCATTAAACACAAGCGAAATTTGTCGAATCCCGAAGGGAAAATTGTCGGTACGACAAAACAATCGAGTTTTAAAATAAATGATGATGAAAAAAATTTTAATTTCGTTGAAATTGATGTGAGAACTAAATTAAAACCCGACATTATCATTAATCCAGGTAGTTCCGGTGTAATTGATAAAGATATTGATAAAGTTGAAATTCGTAGGAGTTCAGCGAGTATGGAAGACATTTCCATTATTACAAAACAAAATGAAGGATTAATTCTTGGCAAATTTGATGATAAAAATAAATCCGATGAGATGCAACAACATATGGGAAGTCTTGACTCAATGTTGCATAAAGATTCAGCGGTGATAGTTAAAAAATCTTTCGTATTTTCATCGCCGTGCACCACGAAAAAATCAACACCGGGATTATTCTCGAGATTTAAATCGGGCATGAGTATTGATGGTATGCGTAGCAATAGTGGTTCACTTCATGATCAAACTCAACAATCACAAAGCGGTTGGATCTCTTCATTGACCGCTAGTTTTCGTCCCAAACGTCATGGCAGTGATATTGCAACGACATTGGAGTCAACAAATCCATTGCAATCACCTGGTAATGAAGAGGTGAAGTGATACGTAATGATTGTGAACAATAAAAGTGGAAGATTATCGGAATTTAGCGATTGGTGGGCGCAGCATTCGCCATGTTGCACTGGATGAAATTAAATTTATTTATTTATTATTATTGGTTATGGACTTGCTATTATATTAATGAAAATATTAATTCCAATTGTCACAATTATTTTATAAACCAGCAATGGAGGAATTTTTTTGTTTTGTTTGTTTGTTTGTTACATTGATTTTAACGAAAACAAAATGTGAACTAACATTTTGATATGAATAATATTTCCTATCAATTTTAACGAATCCATTTTTATTTTAATGCTGTATGATGGCGGAATTATATTTTTTTTTAAGATCTAGTACATTATTTTATTTATTTTCAATATATAGATATATGTATATGTAGTTTGTAAATTAATTATTAATGTTGTTCGTTGTATAAATACACATTCTATGTATATATATATATATATATATATATATATATATATATATATATATATGTATATGTATATATTATAAATGTGTAATTGTTTAAAGTCAGAATCCAAATCGCCATAAGAAAAAAAACGTATACATATAAATCGTGAATCTATATTAGTTGCAGATAAATAAAATTTTAGTTAGATAGACAAAATGAAAAACTAAAATAAATAAAAGGTAATATATATATATATATATATATATATATTATCAAAGACTCTGTGACAAGAATAAAATACAAATAAAAACGTAAAATGCTTGTTGCGTAAGTCGCAGTATTGTTTTCAAATTTTGTTCATTATACTTTAACGATAATTAAAACGAAAGGGGAAAAAAATAAATGATTAAATACATTATAATACAAATCAATTAATTGATATGGTAAAAATTAGTGTTATGCAGACAAGTTTCAACACATTCGTCGATGTAGAACAAAATAACGTAAAAATATGAAACCAATACCTTTTTTATCACAACGTGATGAAAAGCAAAGGAAAAAAAAGAAATTATGTCGCTATTTGTATAGCTGTTCCAATGTTTAAAATTTAAGGAGAGAAAAAGAATAATGAAGCAGAAATATTTCTCAGGAATACTTTTTGCGTATTGGAAAAATCGTATAATAATTATATCAGTCACGATGAAAATAAAAAGAAATCAATGTTGAGAAAATACATAAACTATATTATGTAATTAAATCTAATATTTCGATCAATTCAATTATAGTGATATATGCATATGTTTATATATATATCAGTAAGACAGAAAGAGAAAAATAGAAAAGATGAACTTTTCTTTTTTTTTTTTGGTTTCAGGAATAAAAACGAAGCAAAAGTAAAAGTAATATTCAAACGAATGATTCACTAATTCTATATACATTCATGTATATAACTAGTTAATTTTTTCTTTACATGTTTATTCATTCGGGGCTTCTGATTTACTAGATATTTATATTTTTATACTCTTCCACTCTTCCTATTTCACATTTTTCCATTCTTCATCTTATCGCTCTCACACTTTCTTACTCGTCATCAAATGTTTCCATCATACGCGCAATTAAAATGCATGTATTGTTGATCTCTAGTCTTATGTTTATTATACTTTATTTCCCAATATTATATTGAAGATTTCATTAATTCATTTTGTTTCTGTTCACAAGTGCAGCCAACAAAGTAATTAAATGCATTTTGAGACGTCAAGATAAACAATAAAATGTGCATATTGAAGAAATATAATTAATAATCAAATCAAATTAAAAATATTTCTATCAACCCTCACTATCTCCCTCTCTCTCTTTCTCTCGACCAATTTTCAAACTTCAAATATAAGAAAAGTGTACTTTTCATTATAATATTTTATATGCATTACTGTGTTAACGAAAAAGAAATAAAAAGAAACAATAAACCAGGCCTAGACCAAAATAAATATTTTCACTCGGCCACTGTAAATAAACATGACGAGTGCAATTAACAAAAAAAAAGAATGAATAAAAAGTAAAGAAACAAACAATTTATTATATAAAGAACACTACCTGTGCCTGATCTTTATCATTATTTATTTATATCTCTTTCACTACATAACTATATACCAGAATGTTAAAATTATTTGTTCTATATTTCAAGAACTTTCATAAACTTGGAATTACTATTGTCCATATTTTATTTATTCACATTCGAATTTAATTATCACACTGATAATTATTACCATAGTTAGTCAATCAATCGTAATAATCATAATAAACTAATAAATCTCGACGAACAATAAAGAAAAAGGAAATTCTTTCGTAATGATAATGAAGAAAAATAAAAACAAAAAATACATACAACTTCCTCCTCTCACCAATGACTACTAATTTTAATCGCATATATATTACATATACACACACATACACCCATATATTTGCACATAATCTAAAAATGCGAATTCGAATGTAGAAAATCAAATGAATAATAAAATAATACGATTGCAAGAAAAGTAATTATCACTTTTAGCGTTTAAAAAAAATATTGTATAAGAACAGACATGATGTGGATGTAAATAATTTTCGCCTACCTATTCATAAACATTTAAAGAAAAACATACCCATATATACATATATATATATATATAAATATATAGCATAATATCTCCGCGAGCGGGAATATCATTAATTAATGAATTAAATTTAATTCGTAACAACATTATCAAATATATCGTAATAATACACGTATAAACATATTAATAATTCTACGAGTATAAATGGAAGAATTTACCTGATTCCCATACGTACACATTATAATTAACATAAACTTTGTGTGAATATGAAAAACAAACAAAAAAATGGCAATTGTTTCGCTCGCTGGCGAGTGACAATTAGTATTGAATGTAAAAAAAAAAGAAATAATAACATCTAATAAAAGTTCACGAGAAATTCATCAGCATGTAAAATCAATTCGTAAACACACACACACACACATATATATATATGTATGAAAATGAGTAAATATAATCATTTCCTCTTTCGTCTAATTGCTTGGGGGAGAATTAACTACTGAAGTGATTCCATGACAAAATCTGAAGAAAAAAAAAAGGAAAAAAATTGTTTTATTGTTTAAATTATCAATGAGTGATGCACCTGAAATAAATAAATATACATATAAATATTGACGTCATTTTCATTTGATATATCTTCATCTTCATTTTTGTTATTGTTCAAAATGTTTACAATATATAAACATATTTAATTATTCATTTATATATAACGGATTACTTCATAAAAAGAAACGATAACTTTTATTATGAAAAAATCATATGTAATAAAAAATATTACATATTCAACTTGTATCGTGAAAGAAGAAATATATTCAACCGTTGACCATTAGTTTTTTTTTTATAATTGAAATCAACAATGCATAAAATAAACGTATATACATATACCTGATAGAATATTAACGGATGAAAAATTTAATCCTTCGTGATTTACATACTTGTATCATTCATCTGTGTTGATGATGCATTAATTGTATGAGGTATCACTGGTTATTAATTCAGGACTTGGAATTATTTTGTTATGCAAATTGTTTGGAGAGATTGTGCAAATCTTATCGCCAAATTCAACCTTTTCAGCCATTCAAACTCCCATCAACTATTTGAGTTTAAAGAATCAATATTAAACTTCCGCTATGTTAACTTGCACAATCCTCCATCACTTCGATTTATGTGCGGGGTATATTCATTATAGAATCATTTGTTAATATGAAAAAAAGAAATATTACAATCATATACAGTAATTGATTGATCAATATCAGTGTTACATGAGAAAAAAAATTAACAGTTATTCTCTGATATCATATGTTATTCATTCGCAAGTTTTCAAACACTCAGGATCATTGCACCGCCACCTGATGTAACAACACTTTATGGCGTAACAAATTTCTTAATATTCAAAAAGATACCGCCATCCGATGTTGTAACAAAACTTTTTGCTGAAATACGCATTGGAATTAAAGTCGCTTTGCATGGTGAAAATTCATATTGAGATAGGAATTTAATTAATCCAAGCTTTGATTGAAGTAAACCAATGCGCTTCCCTGTAAGAACAAAATTAATTAAATCTATCATAAATTTTATATTATGAATATATGATTGTATGAAGAATTAAATCTCACCAATGCAGATGTGTGGTCCTTCACCGAATGGAAAATATACACCGGGTTTCCGCGACTTTTGATTCTCCTCGGAAAATCGTTCAGGATCAAATTTATATGGATCGGGGAAATATTGCGGATCACAGTGTAAACCAATCATTGAAATAAATATTGGAGTCCCTTTCTCAATGATAAAATCAGAATTCGGAACTTTATAATCAGCCCCAGCGATACGATCCAAAAATGGCAATACCGGGTATTTTCGTAATGTTTCAGACACCACCATCTCCAAATACTTCAAATTCATCACCTGAAAAAAAAATATAAACACTCATAAGAAATACACATATACCTTGTTCAATTATTTTGTCATCACTGTCATTAATTTTATGTCATACCAGATCATAAGTTATTGTTCCATTTGACTGCTGAAGCGCCTCCACTATTTCTTTCCTCAACTTTGATTGAAATTCAGGATGTACCGCCAGTTCATAAAGTGTAAAACTCATTAGTGACGAGGATGTTTCGAAACCGCCAGTGAAAAATATTGCTAATTGTGCCACCAAATTGTCTCCATCAAATTCTAATGAAAGGTATTGACAATTTTTTAATAACAATGTGCAATATAAACAGTTTGTCTCAATGACTCACCAACAATGTTTTTATCAGCACTTTCATGATAAGCATTTCTCAATTCGATTATCAGATCAATAAGATCATTTCTTTTTTGTCCGGATTGCTCTCTTTCTCGCATCACACTCCACATTGAGTCTCGCAAAAATCGTGTATTGGCTTTTGACATAAATCGAAAGCCCAGTGGTTCAACGATATTTGGTAAAAAAAACAGTGACAACAGTTCGATATTTCGTAATAACGATACTTCGAAAATAGCGCGACCATGTTTGCGGAATTCAGCGTCAGGATTATTTAGTGAATTAGCTCTTATTCCAAATGCCGTTGTGGCAATCAGATCTGTAGTGAACCTTGCAGTTATATCTTTTATTTCTAAATTCATACCTTCCCCATTCAAATTTAATGAATTCATATATGTCTCTAGATCATTACCAACATCCACCATCAATTCAAACATTTTCTTTAATCTTGCTGATGTATAAATTGGAGAGAGTTTTGATCTTAATACTTTCCATGCTGGATTTTTAACAAAAAACAAATTTGCATTGCCAAGCGGATCATGGACACTACAACTTGCGAATCTATTTTGAAAATAATCGAAATCTCGCACAAGAATATTTTTAATCAAGTCGGTATCGCGAATAAGTAAACATGGTCTGTCAAATATATAAAATCCCATATACGGTAATCCGGCACTATAATTATAAAAATCTTGAAGCCACAGTCCGGCTGAACGTTTTGCCATTAAACAACTGCCAAAATTGCCAACAAATGGCGTTGGTGCTATTTCAATCACGCCACGTTTCTTCCAATATTTAAATTTCCGAGTTACATACAAATAAGCTAGTACAATAGAGCATGTAAATAAAATTACACTGTCTATCATCCAATATTTAGTTATTAAACCCATTTTTCATCTGATTAAAATTCGTGGAATAGATTCGACTATTTAATTGGGAGACGCGATGCGGATTAAATGAAACACTGTTCGCATGAGATATTTATAAACTACGGATATAGCAAGTGAGTGCAACAGGTCCTCTCTTCAATGTCTGAAAAATATGAATTAATAACTTCGTATACAAGTTTGAGAATGCCGGACTGCGAGGCCATCATGTTCTCGCCCCGATTATAATTCAGTGAGCTGTTATTAACAACATGAGGGTCACATTGCTCAATTATATTTCATTATTGTGGATATAGTAAAATAATGTAAAGTTTTATTTGGTTTATTTTACTCGTTATGAATTTTGTTTAAGAGCAACAACTTTATCACGAACAACTATCGTGTCTGCCCTGGTAACCTGTTTGGAGTCGTATAAACATATATATTTTCTTTCGCAATGATGAAGTCACAAAAATGTCATTTTTTATTTCGCATGAGTGTATTTATTATTTTCATTATTAATTTGTTCACATTGAGGTTGCAAAAGTGTTGGAATGAATTGCATAACCCTTCAATATCTATAATGTGCAATTGACTTTTATATATATCGACAACCTCATTGTAATAATTAATCAATATGATAACATAAGAGCGACTTAATACAAGTTATCATAAATATTATATCAAATGCTACGACGTCAGAATGATTTTCGTGTCATAATATGCATTTGTTTATTTCATAACGATTTATCACTGGCAAAATGGAAAAAAAAATTGTCATCAGCGATTAAAAGAATTTCTATTGAATATCCAAATGGTTGGTATTCTGTTTTGTGACATACAACTCTATGGTGTAACTAGTTTTTTAACATTTAAGAAGATACCACCATCCGATGCGGTAACAAGTGATTTTGCGGAGAAACGCATTGGGATTAGAGTCTCTTTGCATGGTGCAAATTCATATTTAGATAGCAATTTAATTAATCCAAGTTTCGATTGAAGTAAACCAATGCGCATGCCTATAAAAATCAAAGTAATTAAATGACTCGTGCAATTTGTAAATACAAAATTATATGACAATAATCACTGACCTATACAGACGTGTGGTCCTTCACCGAATGGGAAATAAATACAGGGTTTCCGCAGCTTTTTATTCTCCTCGGAAAATCGTTCCGGATCAAATTTATATGGATCAGGAAAATATTGTGGATCATAGTGTAAACCAATCATTGGAATAAATACTGGAGTACCTTTTTCAATGACAAGATCGGAATTCGGAACTTTATAGTCATTCTCAGCAACACGATCTAAAAATCCCAAAGGCGGATATTTTCGTAATGCTTCAGAAATGACCATGTCCAAATACGGTAAGTTGTTCGCCTGGAAACAATTATAAACTCTCATAAAATAATTTTTACCGGCAGTCTATAATTATTTTATCATTACTGTAATTGATATGTTATCGCACCAAATCATATGTTATTTCTCCGTTTGATTTCCCAAGTGCGTCAACTATTTCTTTCCTTAATTTTGTTTGAATTTCAGGATGTATCGCCAGTTCATACAGTGAAAAACTCAATGTCGTCGAGGAAGTTTCAAAACCACCAGTGAAAAATACTGCTGTTTGTGCTACCAAATTATCTCCATCAAACTCTAAAATAAATAATAAACAAATTTTCAACATAGATATATTCTGATGAGAATACAAAAAAATTTATCCTCTCATTATTTACCAAAAGCTCCTTTTTCTGAACTTTCACGGTAAGACTTTCTCAATTCTACTAACAGATCAATTAAATCATTTCGCTTCATTCCAGAACGTTCTCTGTCTAGCAAAACGTCCCACATTGTTCTTCTAAGGAAATCCCCACTGTTCTTCGATATAAATCTGAATCCAAGTGGCGAAACGAGATTAGGCAAGAAGAATATAGAAACGAGTTCCAAATTACGATAAAGCGTTATTCGAAAAATATCTCGGCCATGTTTACGAAATTCAGCGTCAGGATTGTTTAATGAATTGACTTTGAGTCCAAATGCCGTTGTGGCAATCATATCAGTAGTAAATTTAGCACTTATCTCTTTCATTTCTATATTCTCACCCTTTACACCCAAATTTAATGAATTCATATGTGTATTAAGATCATCACCAACCTCCACCATCAATTCAAACATTTTCTTCAATCTGCCAGACGTATAAATGGGTGTGAGCTTTGATCTAAGCGCCTTCCATGCTGGATTTTTAATTAAAAACAAATTGCTATTGCCAAGTGGATCATCAGAACTAGCTTGCGCATATCTATTTTGGAAATAATTGAAATCTCGTACAAGAATATTTTTAATCAATTCGGGATCGCGAATAAGTAAACATGGCCTATCAAATACGTAAAGACCCAAATACGGTAATCCTTCACCGTAACTGTAAAGATCTTGCATCCATTGTGAGGCTGAGCGTTTCACTGTTAAACAATCACCAAGATTACCGATAAATGGCGTTGGTGTTACTTCAGACACGCCGCGTTTTTTCCAATATTTGAATTTACGTGTCATGTAGAGATAAGCCAGGACAATTAATGATGTTAACAGAATTATACTGTCCACCATCCAATATTTAGTTACCAACGCCATTTTCAATATTATAAGAGACACTAAATATTGACTAAATCACTTTTTATATGTTACATTTATACATTTGTACACAGCGATGTAATGTATCAGCGGAGTGCAGTTGGTGTACGTACTGCTCCAAGTACATTCACTATCTAATATTTTATCAGTCATTGGCGCTCTATTTATGTCTTTGTCTAATTGCAGTTGTTATGAAATACTAATGGCCGCTAAGAGGGTGATCTAATGTTATGTGTCTATTCCGTATGCATTTCATCTATAATAAACTTGACAATCGTCTGTCATCATCAGGGTATAAATCAAAAGTTGTAAATGTATTATTTGCATGTATCATCATGACTGGACTCAAATATATTCTTCAACACGCGATAATTAGTTTCATAAATTAGATGTTACTCAGTTATATAACGTGGCTTGTTTCATTGCAGAAGTATCAATCCATAAGATAATGAGTCGTTTGGCTCGTCATCGACATGGGATATACAGAACGAGTTGTATAAACAAAAAAAAATTATTATGCATAGATTTTATTGAAGTGTAGCGTGATAATAAAATTTCCACTCCACTTCTCGGCAATATTTATGAATTTTTTTTGTATTGTAACTGAAATATTTATAATATATACACTCAGTACAGGTGGTAGAAGTACAACAAATTACAAAGGACAATTGAAATGAAATTATTTCATGTCATACAGAATAATAGGGGGAAAAAAAAACAAAATATAAAAATGATAGAACGACCATTTCTAATTTATATGTAAAATTCCGTAAAAGAGATTGATTTGTCAATAGCTACTCTAGAATACTGATAATAAAAAGACAAATAAAACAAAAGATGACAATAACGCTATTATCGAAGTAATCGATGCAATTTTCCACGAGTAGTTTTTCCCACAATCAAAGATAATCATGTGTACTAAAATAACATTAATAATTAAAAAAAAAAAAACTGGCCACTATCTTATATGATGTAAATATTTTATCAACACCAGTGCAATATCTCGCACACATACCGATATTGCAATTTGTTTTTGTTTCTTGTTTTAATATTAACAACAAAACTTATTTAATTTTTTTTTTAATTATAAACTATTTGATATTGTTTCTAATTTCTGGAAATTTTCGATGATTCCTTGTTGCGGGCTACGTGATCCAAATCAAGTCCATCATATTCTAAACCGCCGGCATTGTCGTAATATGCATAATCGTAATCATTTTTTTTCGTAGATTTTGGCCTGGGACTCGTGGCATCAGTGAACTCCGCATTGGTGGCAAATTGTTTTGCCGATCCATTTGTTACACTTCGAGATGTCGTTGATTGTTGCTGCTGTTGTTGGAAGGTAACTCGATGATTGTAATTATTTGGATTGTAAGTCGTTGGTGCGTTGGTTCGTCTACAAAACCATTTTCCTCATTAAATAATGACAAAAAAAAAATAATACCCAATAATTCACTCAACTTAATAATCATCGACAAATTTAAGATAAAAAAAATAAAAACAAAGCAAAATAATATACTCACCGGGGCACGGGTGTGGTAGATTTCGGACTTTCAGCAAGTAGATTGATACTGGATGGACTAAACCCAATAGCAGCTTGCGATTTGGCAAAGTCATAATTAATAGTACTTGCCTCAAAATATTTTCCCGCATTGTTATTATCATAATTGTTATTTTGTGACACCTTCTTTGGCGCTTTAGTTGACTCGTGGTATTGGGTAAATTTTGTTTGCTGTGTGCTCTTATCATATTGCTGTCCATTATCATTATTATTACCATAAGTAGTTTTTTTTGTAACTGCTGGTGAGTATGTTGTTGGTGTATAACTATTGCCTGAATAATTTGGATAAAATTTTGTCGATTGAGTCAATCCTTGACGTCCTGATGTCGCAGCTGCACTACTACTTCTTCCATTATTTTGATTATTGTAATTAGTATTAGTATTTCCATTGTAATTATCGACATAAGTCGAGGCAGATGTTGTTGAAGAGACGCCCACGGTATTTGTCGATCTCTGAATATTATTGTAATTTCTTTGTTGGAAATTCGCATAGTCATTTTGCTGTTGATAATTTGTACTAGGTGCAATAGTTGTTGATTGCTGTATTCTACCATTATTCTGATTGTATTGCATGTTGTATTGATGATTGCCATAATTCTCTTGGTAATTTTGATTGTATGTTGTTGGACGCGATGTTGTCGGTGAGTGTTGAAGATTTTGGTTATATAACACCGGTTTCACTGTCGTTTGTGTTTGTCCAAAATTACTCTGATAATTCCCATTATAATTTTTATTACCAATAAATGGCGATGGTCTAATTGTCGTTATGGACGATTGATAATTTTGCTGTACAGTTGTTGGCCGATAAGTTGATGTTATTGGTGTATTGTATTTTTGGTGATGATTCTGATTGTATTGTTTATTGTAATCCTGTTGCGATACTGAACGCACTGTTGTTGTTGTTGTTGTTGTTGTTGCTGCTGTTGTTGGCTCATTTGTTATTCGACGACTGTTGTAACTATTAAAATTATTGTTATAATTTCCATTGTAATTTCCATTATTATAATTGATTGTTGAAGATGGCGGTGCAGCAGTGGTCGATGAAACGTAAGCATTTCCATTATTAATATTGTTACTATTATTAATTGGATGTTTTCTTGCAACTTTTCTCACGCCACTCTTTTTTCTCGGCTCTACAATTTCATCCTTATAAGGCTTTTCACTATCATAATCTTCATCTTTGCCATTGTTTCGGCTATTGTAAAAATTGCTGCTACTGCTACCTCTCAAAATGTCACGATTATTATTATTATTATTATTATTATTGTTGTTGTTGTTGTAATTGCTATTTTGGGCAACGTGATTGTGATTATTCGCGGATGATCTCACTGGATCACTTGTTTCGCTACGTTGTAAATGATCCTGTGGCTCAGTGTCCGTACGAATGGAGTCATAGTGAAGGGATTCGAGGCCTGAGCCAAGTCGATAAAGGTCAAAGTTGTCGCTGGCATAGTAGAGCGTTGCCGCTTCACAGTCAACATCATACCAATCTGCGCACGTTTGACTCTCTTGATCAAATGCCGTGTCATTTGGACATAAAAATCTGCGTCAATAAATTATTTAATTAATTTTAACGGTTCAATTGGTGGATTGGGTGAATGTGTGATTGGATTTGATTTATCGTTACATTTATTTATTTTTTTTTTCTATGTTTACAGTGTTCATGTTTATTGTGACAAGTCGTTTACAGGTAAAGTGGAAAATAATTGTGAAGATAATAAAAAATATTTACTTGTAGTCCTGGATGCTGCCAGCAACAGAGACACACACGTGGAATACTTGACAGTCAGTTTCAGGATCAGCATAATAACTACCCACGATCTTATTGCGACAAGTAAATGAGGTATCCGGCATGAATTGCTGCGAGTATCGTGGTGGCGGCCGTTGCAAAGCCACAACGCAACTCCATAATATCCCAGCTGTATACAATGCAATTACTCAATTAGTAGATTGTAATTATTTTTTAACTATCATTATTTTTATTGTTATTTAGATACTGTATAACATATATTCTCAGGGGTTTTATTTTGTGTTGCTGTAATGATTATCCAACTATTTGATCTAATATTTTATTATGTTTGAATAAATTATAATAAATTATTTTATATAATATTATAATTTCCAATTTGAAATTTTCATTAAATGAAAGTTGAATGTTTTAATTGTTCATGTGACAATCTGATGTGGAATTTAATATGTTTTTTTTTTTTTTCACTCGATTTAGCTCGATTTAATTGTCTCAGTAGATAGTGAAGAAATGTTTATTTACGGTTTTCTTTTTGTAGCACGTAGTATTACCACATCTATTTTTTTGTTTTATTTGCGCGAATCGCTTTCATTTTTCTACTCATTCAGTGTGAGTGACACTTTTTAAATTTATTATTGTTATTTTCGTTTATTTTTAGTAGACAATACGAATATATGGATATATATGTCACGCTGTCAATGTTACAAGTTTATTTGCTTCTCATAAAATGAAAATAAAGGTAGCGAATTATGAAGATGTGAACGCGATAATTGCCGGATGTGTATCCCGGGTGAATATATCTTTTTATAGAAACAACATTTACAGACAATAATGAAAAAAAAAAAATTATCTACGCAGTCGTGACCGCACGCACGCGCGCCTAAAACGCAAAATGTACTCAGAAACATTTGTATCATCTTTATTTTTTTACCCTTTCTTCATTCACATACGCAACCACAACACACACACACACACACACGCACACACACCAAAAATATTTCACATAATTAAAGAAAAAGTTACAACAAAAAATGAATAGAATTAAAAAAAAAAATCTCTGCCACAAAACAGAAGTTGTCACAATTTTTAACTTTTACAATAAATAAATGAAATATTTTATTTTCTTTTTATGTTTTTTGCTTTACTTTGTCAAATAAAAAAATTAAAAACTGACCAATGACAACGACGAGCACGTTCCTCAATGACATCTTGGCAATTGGCTTCAAATTGAATATTGAAATGTAGAAACCAAAATAATAAAAGATATATTTCCAACAGTGAAATGAAAAAAAAAAAAGATTTAATTAATAAAATAAATAAAATCACATTCGCGTAGTGAAGACAAATATATTTTTGTCTATATGTTTTTGATGGTTCTCTGAAGTAGAACCGTCTATAATCAACTCGAGGATGCGACTGCGTTGTGTTACCGGTGAATGTCTTGTTGAAGAGGTGAGTCCCATTTGTCCCATCCCATATACCCCACAACCATCGAGAGGATGAGTAAGTATAGAGTAAATAGCGAATGCCAAAAGGTAGTAGGGATTGTGAGCGCCATACCAAGAGAACGTTTCATTTGGTGAGAGATATTTCCCCGGGTACGTAACCATTTTTCATTACGTCATGTTGACGTATACCGCCATAAAATTGTGCGTGATTATCATGGTATTTATTTCATATATATATATATATATATATATATATTTATATATGTAGAGAAGCCATTGAACAGGAGAAACGACATTAGGTATTTTACAGTGATTGGACATTGTAGAAATAGTTTGGCAAAGTAATTTTATAGCCTCCCATCTTAATTTTCAATTTAATTTTTAATTTAATGAAGTCGAAGGAAGAGCATGCAACTAACAAGAAATTCAACATTACCAAGGTGGACTTTCCATTTAAATTGACTCCAGTTTTAATGTCGTTATGTGCACGGCATTCTGGACATAATTTTTGTTTTCTCTTTTACTTAACCGTACGACTTCTTCATTGAATCATTTGTTTTTACATTATTTATTTCATTATTCTATTTGATATTGTTTATTTATTTTTTATTCCATCAGTTGAGAAGTAAAAGTGTGAGTAATGAGGAGTCACAGTGGGATATTTATTTTTATGTTTTATGATGACAGTGGGTGAAAATTATCAGGAATGCAATTGGGCGTGGGTTTATATATGACGACTTTCCATTCAAATCATTTGGCGAAAATGAAAGTCTACAGTATATATTCATACACGCATTATCAATTGTGCAATTTTGTTTACAGCCAATATTTTTTATTTATTTATTTTTTTTTTTTCAGATACGAAAACATTTATTTTATACATAGATATCTATAAATATATCTGTATAAAGATTAAAATGACGAATATTTTATCGTTAGTAGACAACGAATGAAAATGTGATACCTCGACATTCATTGATGGTCTCTCGCTTAACTTGAAAGTCACGGCATAGGTCAATGGATTTGTATTTATTTTGTATAACACCTGATATTCTACTTGATTACGGACGAGAAAAAGAAAATAACAAGATTCCCCAACGATTTAATTTCACTTTCTGCGTCTACGATATAAATATAAATATATAAAAATACAATTTAATCAATTTAAAATGCGGATCATCATGAAAATATTTGTATAAATAAACGAACGAAATGCTATTGTAAGAATTCTTTTCTCTCGAAGACTGTCAACCAACATTTGTTTGGAATTATAGTTCATTCACAGCCCCAGGCGCACATGTTTAACTCCGTGTCACATTATGTCCATGTCGTTTTGAATCATCAGGACAATATAAAGTCTCTTTATATCATGAGTGTATTACATAAATATATATTTATGACAATATGATGAAGAAGAATTCTAAATAGACATAACATTGAAAAAAAATCACAAGGCTTGTAGTAAGAATTTTTTCTCCTATTTGTTTATTGGTTGTGTGAATGATCTCATCATTTATAAATTGTATACCACCATTTATTTTACTTAATGTATTTTTCTCTACAATTTTTGACATTATTAATTTATTACAAAATGATTATAGTTGTTGTATAAAATCATCCGAGCATGAAACGGAGAAACCAAGTTAAATATTATGATCATAATGGATAGACAAAAAAGCCAAAGTTTATATTATATTCCTCGAGTAAATATTTAAATATTCGAATAAAATTATTCAAAAAAATATATACCATAAAATAGATAGACATATTTGATTAATTATCATCATCATCATCATCGTTACATCAATACCTCTTATCTGCGTTTTTTTTTTCTATTTTCATTTCACACATTATTCAAATGACCTTTCACTATTTTTCAATGCGCCATATAATTAATGTCAATCATTTTCAATGAAAGTTCACCTTAGGCATCGGATCAATGACAATCATTGAACAATTAAAAAAATTTTTCAACATTTATAAATTAAAATCAAACGAAAAAAATAAAAAGAATTACATAAAAAATTCACAGATATAAATAGTAAATAGTGCGAAAAGTCTCATAAATAAAAATTAAGTATACGTTTCGCATTAAATATATATAATTGTTGATTTTAATAGCAAACATAATATTTTTTTTTTTCTTCATCCATCATTAATTGTTTAAATGAAGACGGGACTGCATTGTTCAAATCATATCTGATCAATGTAATTAATTTACAATTATCTTGATGAACATCAAGTATAGCATCATAATTTATTAACAGCCGATCTGTACTGTCTAATTAACACTACTTAAAATGTATTCTATTGAAAATTTCAACGGAGCAAACTGGAGAGTAACAAAATATTATGTTTAATGATCTAACTATACATGCAGTCTCTATTTGATGAAGAGGGAATATTCTCAGCCTTGGATGCAGCGAAAGTTGTCTTCGATTGGTTTATTCCTACCTTCAAAGATGTATTATAAATAGTTATATATACATAACTCCATACAATATGATGTCGTTTGTCATCGTAGAAAACTACCATATACATATATATATATATATGTATATATATATTAGAAGTTAAAAAAAAATTATTTACATGTAATTACTCGACACAACAATTATACGCATCTTGCAGAACATCCACATTGTAATTATAAATGATAGAGAAAGTTAAATTCACAAATGATTTATTTCCTAATCATATTACATGACACTTATGTGTATCTTACATCTCGATGTTGGATTATAAATAATTTCACTCTTCATATATTCATATATATCTGTAATATATGTTTTGTACACATGAAAATATTTAGCAACAGCGATAACCGTGAAGTCATCTAATATAT
>CAJUYH010001082.1:83385-120138 GCA_910591685.1 Galerucella tenella
ATTTTATTTGTGAATGAAAGTTCGGAATGAGGAAAGAAATAATATATAAATGACAGGGTATTTACAATGAGTTGGCATTCATTGCAAATATTTATTGGAGGACGGTGGAATTCCATTCTTAAAAGGTCAAACCACTAATACCAATTTGATGGTTGAATTGTGTATACGTATACAGGTTTATAGGGTTATATTAGTATTGGTTGTATGTTAAGAAAAGGTTTCGGATTTTATTTCATTGACAGGCGTCCTCCTTTTGGCGGCGGTGGTGGTGGTACTTGCTTTTTTTTTTTTTATTTGTCGTCGTGTGCATGTCTACAAGAGGAGTATGCGGCTTGTGCCGTTGCACTAGAGATCTTTGGAGAAAGTAATGGAAAGGTCATAGATCGTGGCACGAGTCAATTTTTTTTTATTCTTTTTTTTTTTTTGGAATGTCCTATCAACTGGATACATATATACATATATATATATATATATATATATATATATAATACCCTCGAGGGCATATCAGAAAGAAAGAGAGTGTGCACTCACTAGGCAGAGTTATCACGATCTCGATTAACTCTCCACTTTCTTCGATGATGCATCAATATATATATACCTCAACTTATTGTATTATCGCTCATAATGATAAAAATAAAAAAAGGAAAAGAAAAAAAAAGAAAATAAAAAAGGAACAAGGACCAAGACTGACGGTTGTGTTGTAAAGAGTACGGATAAGTTATCGGCGCTGATAAATCATCTTGATACCTCACCTTGATCCCACTCAGCTAAACAAAATGGGCGAAAGATAATAATAATAACAATAAAGTGATGCAATAAAATAGAGAATACGAAAACGAAGAACAAAAATGACAAAAGAAGAGAAAAAATAAAGAGATCAAAGTGAGACGTAAATTGTAATGGAGGAATAAAGATGTAGATTTTCAAAGATTAAAGTCAATCGTTTCTTGTGCTCCACCAAAGACGTCCGCATCGCTTGAAATTACAAACTAAATTTCATCACCGGATGTCAGAAAATACAAGTGAACCAGTTGAAGCGACTACACCGTTACATGAATGATAAATAATGGGGAGTGAGTGGGAGAGAAACAAAAATACAAGAAATAAATTGAGAGATAGAAGAAGGATGAAGCGAAATAGGAAGAGAGGGTGCGAAATAAAAATGTGTATGTGATTTAATACAATGTGTTGTTACGTTTTATTTTTTTTTTTTTTTTGGCACAATAAGACATTGAACCTATGGTGCATTAAAATATTTATGTTCAGCCTTGAAATTGTGTATTCATTTGTGGCCATATCTGAAATACAAACATATATATATATATATATATGAATAATTATTTATTATATCTCAATAAGGTATCTATGATGAATTGGATTCTTTTATTTACCACAAAAACAAAATCAGTGAAAGTGCTACAAGGATATACATATATCCATCGCCACTTCCCACATACATTTATTCACTGTGTCATTGTTATATCTATTATTGTTCCTCCATTTTTTTTTTACTTCTCTCATTGTTCTATTGATGATTGTGTGGGGGCGGGCATGCATATGGCCATTATTCAAAAAAATTCATACACATATGAACTCGGTGAATTGATATTTCAAAAGATTTAATCAGTCTATTATTATATTATTTTTATATATGTTTTTTTCTTTTTTAGTTTTCGCCGTTAAAAACTATTGCTCCATTGTTGATGTAAGTTCACCAATTGGAAATAAATAATAGCCAATTGCTATTTTATATTCGAATTATGGCACAAATTAATTTTACAACTACAAATTTATATTAATTGGAACATGTCAGTGAATAGATGTAAAATTTATTTGGTAATATTAATTCAATCGCTTCGTTACTATGATAAATTAATAAGCAATATAGTGAATGATCTGTCAATTTGTATGTATGGGTGTTTCTAAAAAGTAAGTAGAATTTCAATGCACCATAAGGAGCAAATAACCGAAGACGCTCCTCCAAACTGCTACTCAAAGACCTCGGAACTCACCTATACTGAATAACACGTGAGAAAGTGAAAGCAAAAGAGCTCCAAGCACTTGTGAATATTCTCCTGTAAGCCAATACATACATGAATATATTTGAATGTATACATGCCCATATATATATATATATATATATATTCATATCTGAGACTCATCTTTTCTCTTTTTCTCTCTGGCTCCGCTTTTGAAACTCACCATAGAAACCATTATGTCCAACACAAAATTATTGAACCATTAGATTAATTTTATTTCATATTTCCCAATAATTTTTATTATTTTCATTGTCTTTCAACACTAATCATCAATTTTTACCTTTCATATATACAATTTAATAATTATCCTAAACATATTTTCTGTATGATTGTACCAGTTAAAAAATAATACAAAAAAATTTGTATATATATTTATTTCATTGGTACATAAATAAATTACTCGCTGGCCTTTATCTACTTATTCTTTTATTGTTTTTTATTATGTTTTTTTGACAATTATGTTTGTTGTAATTTACTTATTATTTTCTACTTTATGTGCAGAGAAATTCAATCCACGTTGTTCAATCGTGTTTGTTGTATGGGTATATGTGTGCTACTACAAAATTCAATGCAAAAGTTAAATGCAAATACCGATACGTATACACCAATGATTTTGTAGTGCACATGGCAAATCAGTGTGCACACGTGCCGCAATAAATATTGGCAACTCGTGCATGCCAACAGCAGTATAGATAAATATATATATGTATGTATAAGTGCAGAAAGCGATTTATAATATGGTACACTGCAATAATGCTGATGTTTGTAGCTTCTATTTTGCTATTTTATCTGTCTCGCATTTTCTATTATATAGATTGGTGAGGAGCCTCTATGTTATGTATGTGCCGCTATTACTTTCACTAGTTGTGTCGTATGCTCTTATGCTAGTGGCATCTTCCTGATATTATATTCATATATACATAACACATACTTATTTATTTATTTTATTATATTTATTCTCATTTTTCTTATTTATATATTGAAAATATTATGGAAGAATATATTGTATAAATGTGAAATTATATTTTATAAATATGGAAAGAAGCAATAAAAAATCATCAGAGTATCCAAATATTTATTTAATTGTCAGGTCATTGACATCATATTTTGATACGTAAAACCTGTAGAATAACTTGTGTTTCATAATGGGAAGTTTATATGAAACATGTGGATATGTTTGTGGCACACACGACACATATTCATGGTGAGATTATTGCTTTTATGTATGGGTATTTATTTGATGTATATATATATATATATATATATATATATATTTTTGTATGTATATCTGTGGATAAGTTGAGAGTGCGCAATCATTCACATGAGAACTTTTTTTTTTTTTTCTCTTTTCCTATCTGTACAGTGAATGCTGTTGAGTGCATGAGGGCGAGGAAATGCAACTGCGTGAACTAATTATGACGATGAAACGTTAACAATGATGGTGAGAATTGTAAATTGAGTGCATAATTGATAGTAAGCAGTAAAATGTAGGAATTAATGTAATAATAAATTGATAAATAGACAGGATAATAATATTTTTGAAATAATAATTTGATACATGGAATTGCATTGATAGTTTTTGTATGTCAATTTAATATATCCAAGTGTTAAATCCAAATATTTAAATTTAAATATATCAATTTGTTTTGTTAATTTAATATATCAACAAACAGAATCAACGAATATCTTCATGAATAATCGTGAAAAAAAAAGAAAGAAAAAAAAAAGGACGTAATTGTTGTGACATAACTGTCGGACTTGTTGCATGGGAAAGAAAATTCATTGCGACATTGTTCTTCAATATGAACTATATTTCCCTCAATTTAATTTGCAATGAAGAGAAGAAAGATATATGGTGAAAAAGAAAAAAAGAAAAAAAAATGGAACATAAAGAGAAAGAAAAAAAAATACTTTTGCTCATTTAATAAACGTAATCATTAATTTATCTTTCAGAAAACCGATTGGAACAAGTAACGATAATAAATGACTAAATTTATTCGCATTAATACTAAAAACTTTTATGAAGATAATAAATAAAAGTAGAGAAAAAAAAACGAAACGATATTATATTTACGTTATACTGATAAGTTAAAGATATATTGTATAATTTTTTTCTATAACAGTTTGCTGCCTCTCTCCCTTTCTTTAACTCACTATTCAGTTCTCTATTGGTATACGGATGTGGAGATGAGTCTTGCGAAATTGGAATTCTTACGCAAGCTTCGACGTTTCTTCTGAGCGTATTTAGATACGACGCCGATGACGACAAAGACGAGGACGATGAAACGCTGAGCGTTCTCTATGGCGTCTTCTTATTTGACAAGCGGCAGTGTGACGATCGCCATAAACGATCGCAAACAAGATATATATTTATATATATCTATCGAACGAAATACATACGAATACAGTCACATGGGATTGCGTTAATGAACATAAAATTGCGATGAAAAATAAAAATGAAAACACGCTAATGAAATGCCAGTTGATTGGCGAGTTAAATAACTGAACGTAATCATGATTGGAATTAATTTCACATTTGATGATCAGCAACTCGTGCAATTGATCGCGATAATACAACTTCATTTATATTACCAACCCTATAATGATGGTGGTATACTATTTATAAGTATGCTGAATACAAAAATATGAATGAAAGGAAAAAAAGGAAAAAAAAAACGAGAAACGATAACTTTTTGAACGCGAAAAAATTCAAAGAAATTTTATCGATGTATTTTCGTGGAAAAGATCTTATGAAAAGTATCACAAATAATTCTTTATATATTTCCGAGAAGAATTTTTCCATAGTCATTATATTACTATGGTATTTTAGTGTGTATACAAGAGAAAAAAATAAAAAATAAATAAAAATAAAAATACCACATTTTAGTTCGTGCCATTCGCGAGTAGAAAATAACGAGACGACGTCAAAATGCGATGTGTCTAGCATCAGCATCAGCTATGCGGTTGCTTGGGCTATCAAGTGAAGCAAGATCTCGATCGCAATGTCGTAATTGCGAAACGATATATTCTCTCCTCTTTTCCCCTGCGAAGATTCTTCAACGGTAAACGGCTCTATGTATATAAAAACATATACACACTGTATACATATACTCGAATGTGTTGAATATATATAAAGATATAAAGGAGGATTAGATGCTGTACATATCTGGCACAAGGATTCGAATGTTTGCGCCTGTCCAATGAGTTAATACTCCTCTCTGTTTTATTTATACAAATATATAATTCTTGTCTCTTGCAATCATCAATTTCACGTCTCGCCATACAAACACTTGATCAATGACATGAAAACAAAAAAAAAATTAATAAATACGACCAATTTTTCCTTTCAATTATTGTCAATTGTAATTTTACATTATTTAAAATTCAATAGTCGTAAATAATATTAGAATTATAACTATTCTTTATTCTTATGATGATGATTATTTTTTCTCAATTCAAAAAGTCAATGTTCACGCATAAGTAGTATAACATGCTATGTAACGTCACTTTCACCAGACCGGTTATCTCGCCGATGCTCCAAGCTCATACTGTCTCTCTTAAGTTCGTTTACAATCGCGCACTGTCTCAATATAAAACGCCAATCGCATATGTGACCATGTCGTAAAACTGTCAGGCGAAATAAAAAGAGAAATGTTTTTAATTTGATATTATTCAAAAATGATTTTGTGATTTATCCATATATGTATACGGTGTTAATTATTAACATCCGGTGTATATATATTGTTAATTATTACCATTGCAACATTAAATAAAAATGGAATAAGCATGTGTTTGTATTAGTCACGCATGTGCAATCAGCAAAGTGTTTTTAATCTAAATTTATTTATTTTTTTTCCACTTTATTGATGGAATAATTTATTTTATATTATATTATTTTGAGTACTTGAGCGCAAGCGCTAATATCTTGAATTGTAGACATATGGAAATTGCTGTGAAACATGTCCGGAAAGAATTCTTTTCTTTACATACGATCAGAGTAGAGGCCGCACGTCGCCCGGAAATCTCAACCAGTTGAGAGAAAGCCAAAGGACGCGATCGCGCACAATTAGTTCCTCTTAGATCCTATTATGTAGTTATACATATATACATAGATACATATACTTATATATAACAACGGCATTCGAAGTGCGGGAGGACATCGAATGATCCCGGAAGTTCAATCATCAATAAAATATAAAAAAATAAAAATCTCTACGAGCAATAATATTATTGCATATTCATAATACGATATTTAAATCAGAAATTGTGTCTGTCATAATTCTGAAATAATACAAAATTAATCGTATGCATATACATTTATATATAAATAGAAAAGGAAGAAAGCAATTAAACTGATGGATGAATTGTTTGAGTAAAAATAGGAAGTGTATGTGTGCATATTGTACAGATTTTAATTTTAATGTGTGAAAAATATTCTTTTATCGTCAGTTCGTTGATCTGAATTGAATCTCATGTAAGAAAAATAATTGTGTATATATACATACATAAGCAAAGAAATTTCTGTTATGTTCATTCGCTCTTTTTTTTCTTTTTTTCGGTTTTTGTTGCAGCTTCTTCATTATAACTCTGTGGCAAAAACAAATTCTCTCACTCTGAAACATAATTATTACATTGCAATTTCATTCGCGTAATATTCGTTATATACTTCTCTCATCATATAAATACATATATATATATATATATATATATGTATATATATGTGTGTGAATTGAAATATTTGCGCGTTTCGCTTGATTGTTCTTGTTACTTCATATAAATGATGAGATGTAGTCAAACCGCATCATCATATAGCAAGTTCATTCATACATTCATACATACATACACATTTCTATAACAAAATTACTTTCTTTAACAAATAAATTTTATAGAATTTACATCAATTAAACATTTATATCACTGGCGTTATCGATGGTGAACATGTATAATGAGTATATACTTGACACCTGAACAGATGTGATTTGCCATCGACTTTTATTTGAGGTTAATAAGAAGAAAATTACATCTCACAATACTGTAACTCACTAAATTAACTTTAATCATTATTATTTTCATATTTCTTCTATTTTTTTTCTTTCGCTTCTGATATTGAAATGGCTCTTAGAGTTATATTGTGCCCATAGAATTATCATATATATATACATATATGTATACATACACATAATGAATTCATAGAAGCATGAAGCGACTCCAGAAGTCACTCAGTTGCGCTACAAACCTTGATATTGACTTATAAATACCGTATACGCAAACATATTTTTTCCATTTCACTGATTAGGACAATATAAATACTATACTTACAATCATAATAAACAATTAGTATATTTTTAATCAGCTTCACATTTGATTCATCAATTTAATTTACGCTTTCTAAATATCTCATTATGAATCCATCCATATTGCAGTTATCTATAATCAATTATTAACTATTGAAACATTTATTCATTATAATATATATATATATATTGTTTATATGTATGGTAAACAATAATCATCCTTGAATGAATGACCTTTTCGAATAAAGTGAAGTCGTCATCACGATGTTGTGATGTGCAATGTGGCACATTCAAATGCCATTGAATCAATACCTTGCGGTGATATGATATGTTTATTCATTGACAAATAATGATATATTGTGTTGGTTGATGATAAAATGAACGAATATAACATTCAATCGTCTCAGCTAGATTATGAAGGGGCGAAATTTAATGGAAAAATATATTGTGTGTGTGTGTGTGTGTGGTGATTGCAAAACACTGCAGAGCATCATTACAGCCTGCCAAGATGGTAAGTAAAACTTTTCTTCGCTGTGTTTATCACGAAACAATTCACAAATCTGCGTAACTCACCTCTTATACTCATTTTAATTATTCATGAATTAGTGCATATGTTACAACGCCTCTCGCACTCCAACAATTAAATGTTACAGTGTAATTTTCCATTGAGACACATTTTTTGTATGTCACGTGACTAAAAAAAATGGCGCCGTTCATCAAAAAATTCTTTCAGCTAGGCATCAATATACTGTTATTTCATTTTAAATATTTCTCATTCAATATCATTGGACTGCAATTAGTTTTTTCTTCATTCTACTTAGGCCCAATGTGACGAACTAAAACCAAATAAAATATATATATATATATATAGTTATGTACTTACTTTATAAAGAGTTCACAAATATTTACATTTTAGATAGAAATGACTTGAAAGATACATAATGCAAAATATTAATAGTTATCAATAAATTATTTCATTAATAATCGATATAAATGGATACCAAATTCATTGGAGTTAAGCCACCTCTGTTATAAGTAATAAACAAAAAATATGTATTGATAAAAAGTATATTGTTGTTTATTGTGAGTTTACTTATGCAAACACAGTTTTCACACTAAATATATAAAGTATATATATATATATATATACAATATGATGTCAACGAAAGATGACAAAGTCGACACGGTCATTCTTCCTGGTAGTACAAAGTGGTCATTGTCGGATAAGCCCACGATATTCAAATCGTTTGCATGCCAATGAGGTCCACCGTTCCGAGCATTTCATACTCTTCATTATCACCACCATATTGGCATTATCTACAGCTAAACATCGACGGGGATACACTCAATTTGTCAGACATACCAACAGTCAGTATGACAGACCTGAGGGAATTTTGAAATTATCTACAATACAGTACTATTTTACCGCAGCCCAACATACTACTTATACAAATAGCATTCTTCTATCTTTATCGACATACATATAATGTATAGTCAAACAGATAATAGAATATACCTTGGGTATCATTAATTCCATTTCATTACCTCAGCATCCACCTCAATTAATCCAATTGTCATTGAAAAATATAAACGGAAAATAAAGAAGCAACTTTGTGATTTTGTTTTTCGAATATTGCGCACGAGCAAGAGATACACCACAAATTCATGTGATATAATATATAATTGCGGAAGAGAAAGAAATCCGAACATACTCGAAGCCGAGTTGTTGGCTGAAACGACTATGTATACATATATATGTATATCGTCATCAAAACATACATCAAATTAATATACAAATATGTTAATGCATATATATGTTTATATTTATATACAGCAGGGAATACAAATTTTATTGTGAAGTTGTGAAGAACGCAATTAATTTATGTATCAAGTCACAGCAAATCACAGCAATGAATGGAGAGAATGTCAGTCTCACTAAGTATTTCAATCGTTTGCCAATATCACACACCAATAAAACAAACGTAAGACTAATGACAAACATCTTATCTTAATTTACGCAATATAAAAATAAAAAAATACCATATATATGTTATCAATATATTTTGGCATATCGAAAATAATGGATAAAATACATAATCTTATTGTTTTAGGTTTTAGAATGTCGAGTGTGCGAGGAGGTTTTCACTGTGGACGGTGGAAAAGTGCCACGTCTTTTGCATTGTGGCCATACTGTTTGTCATTCATGTTTATTACGACTTCAACCACCAATATCAGATTTAAAATTTCTCCTTTGTCCATTCGATCGTCAACCAACAGAGATAAATCACGAGGGTGTTTACAGTTTGAAGAAAAATTTTGCACTAATTGAATTGCTGGAGCGATTGGAGCAATCAAACAGTGAAAAATCATTTGTACTTGAGCAAGAACGTTTGCAATCAACGCAATCATGTGAGGAGGATGATTCTCATATGGCTGTACTTTATTGCACTATATGCGCAACACATTTGTGTGATGTCTGTGACATATTGATACACTCATCAAAGACATTGTGCAAACATCGTCGCGTTCCATTGTCAGAGAAGCCAAAAGAAAAGCCCAAATGTCCAATACATACAACACACATTGCGGAATTTACCTGTGTACAAGATGGATGTCACAATGCATTGATGTGCTATTTATGCAAAGATTATGGTCGTCATAGCGCTCATAAAATTGCGCTCGTTGAAATTGAAGCTGAGAATGTACGAAAAACAATTGTATCAGCGCTACAACGTATGACACAATTTATGGAGAGTATGAGAGACACAGCGAATAGAATTGAGGTTGTTATTCAAGAATTGGATGGTTGGACAATTGATGATGCGACACAGAGAGTGCGTCAGCACTTTGAGGAATTGAGAATGATGTTGGGTGAACAGGAGAATGCAGCATTAAATTGCGTGGATACAGAGACAAAAAGTCGATTGAGTGCATTGAAACAGCAACAGGAAGATTTAACATCAACGCGCTCTCAAGTGGCTGATGTTTGTATTCAATGTGAGAGTATTCTTGATTCAGAGGATTCAAAATTATTGAGTGGCGCGGAAAATGTTAAAAACGTTTTGGCAACATTGGAACAACAACAGCAGCATTATGCACAACTTGGCCCGGATTTTCTCACGCCTCAATCGTCAATTCCAATTATTTTTAGCAGAGTTCGTTTCTTTTTTCGACTTGTTTTTAGTTTTATTGAACAGTTTTCAATTTTATGACAATGAGGAAATTTGTTTTAACTATCTCTTTTTATTGTTTCAGGATAATCGAGTACATATTGGTACAAAAATTGACATGAGAGTGGTTATTTTGGGTCTTGATGGCTCGGGAAAAACAAGTATTCTATCTGCAATGCGTGGCGTTACACTGTCAACACCGCCAATACCAACAATTGGCTTCAATGTTGAGAGTCTTGCGTATGAAAATTTACTTGTGACACTGTGGGACGTCGGTGGACAACACAAATTTCGTCCATTGTGGAAGCATTACTATCACAATGCGCAGGCAGTTATATTCGTTGTTGATTCAAATGACCGAGCGCGATTTGATGAGGCACAAAAAGAATTATCGAAAATTGTCAGTGAAAAAGAATTGAAGGATGCGCTATTTCTTATTTATGCAAATAAACAAGCAAGTACCGTGACAAAGATCATTGAATGAATTTATTGATAATTTTTTTTTGCGTTGTGTTCAATCTATTTATATTACTTGTTATTAATTTTGTAAGGATATATCGGGTTGCGCCACTATTGAAGAACTCACAGATATACTGTCACTTCAAAAATTATGTTGCGGCAGAGCGTGGCATATTCAAGCATCATCGCCGTTGAGTGATGCCAGCACTTCAACTCAAGGATTACAATGGCTAACTCAACAATTAGGCGCTCATGAAGCTCTTTGCAATTCCTCAACATAAATAATATACTGATATACATTAAAGATGTCGAGCATGATTGTTTCTAGTCATTGAATATTAACCAATAAAATTGTTATGTCCTATTTTTTTTTCTTTAAAAATAAATTTGTACTCTTCCTCTTAAGCTCTTGATTCAGTACTGTTCAATAACAATCATTGATATAATGTAATCGTTAGTTGTAGAGGAAGAGAGCAAGGAAAAATCAATTGATTGTGAAAAAAAAAGTTGTTTTATTTCATATTATTTTTAAATGTTGTTTGAGATGGGTATGAATAATTATATTTTTTTCATTTGTTTTTTTTTTTAAATTGTATTCACCACACTTGATACAATTATTAATTATATATCAAATTTTTATCATTCACTCATGTTTTCTTTTTACTTTTGCATACACACCCCATTCACTTATTCATTTTTAAATTCTATTTAGTTGCGAATATTGGGAATAGTGTACCAAATTGACAATAAAAATTTTACGGAGAATGATGTATACATTCTTATACATACATACGGTATATATGTATATATCTATATATAGGTATTAAATTACTTTAGTTTTCTCAAATTAATTTTATATAAAAACACTTGACAAACAAAAACGGAACAACTTATAGTCTTTTTGGAGCTGCGGTAGTTGGTGGGAGAGGGACACGTTTTAATATTTAAAAATAAAACGGGACAAAAATGTTTAGCAATATTGGATTTTTTTCTATTTGTTTCTAAATTATTCGAAAATCATCGTATTGTCCGGAACGACACTGACGACTGTTGTTCGCGCGTCATGACTCACTTGTATTCTAACTCTTTCATTGTTTTGTTTATTCTGTCTTCATCTACCTCTCTGTATCTATCTTAACCGTTATGATTGTTGCGAAATATTTTCCATTCATAATAAGCCTTAAATATATTGGCGATAAAAAATTTTTGTACGATGAAGCGACGACTATATGCAAAGATAACGAGAGAGAGAGAGAGAGAGAGTAGAGACAACCAGATCAGATAGATCAAAATAAAAAAAATATATAAATGATTATAGAATGAACGCATGAAAAAGTTGTGAATGAGAATCACAATCCACTAGATGTATTGGACGACAATATAAAGTTGTTTGTTTTGTCCTGTGTCAATGTCGGCTCGTGCGTGTCCATTTTTTGTTTTTGTTTTTATTTATACCTCAACAGCTCCTGGAATACAGTCTGCATCTCGTGCTATGCAACGAAATATTTATTTACAATTCATCGTGTTCCTGAAAAATATAAAGAAAACATGTGATAAGAATAAAAATATAACCAATATATTTTTTTTAATTAGTGGATTTGAATGGAGGTCAGCAACGAGGAATTCCACTAGATATTTCGCTCATGTATATCAGAAGTGGTATTATCATCATGAATATATTCAATTTAAATACTGAATTAATTGAACAAAGTGCTATTTTTTTTTGGAATATAAAAAAAATTATTTATACCTTTTCTGGCGCTTCTTCATCATCTGCATCCTCATCATCATCAGCTTCATCATCAACAGCATTGTCTTTGCCTGCCTCCTCTTCCATCTTCTTTTTCTCCTCCTCATCTTGAATATCCTTCATTTTCTTCTCACCTTCCTGATTAGCCAAACAGAAAAAAAAAACGCCAAATATTTAATAAATGAAAATTGAAATGAATACAAAAATAATTATTCGTTGCAGTGTAATATCAGCAACGAGGAATTCCAGCTATTCTATCTCTCATCAAAATCGGAATTGCTTTTTTCATCATCAAGTCAAATTAATTTTCGTTAAGTCAATATACATTTTATATGCAAATAAAAATGCAAAATAATTTACCTGTGTCGGTTTCAAAACATCCTCAGCGAATTTGCTGGCGACTTCTGGTTCGTCTGTGATAAGAATATTATCAAAAATAGTTCCAGATTTCACTTGCCAAAGGTCAAAACCAATAGCGCCTATTTCTTTCTGATTATAAATTTCTGAATCGGGTGTGTATTCCGGATTATCAATTTCAGGATGGACCCATTGTCCCTTATATTCAGGATTGTCAATTTGTTTTGGTGACCATTCGCCTTTGTACTCTGGATTATCAATCATTGGTGCCTCCCATTCACCGTCCATTTCATCATCCCAATCATCGGGTTTGGTTGCTTCAGGATCAGCAATGTGTTCTGGTTTGTCCCAATCTTCAGGTTTTTTGTCATCTGGATCGGCAATTGTTACACGATCATCCCAATCGGCAGGTTTCGATTGTTTTGGATCCTTAATTTTCTTTGGTGGAAGGAAATCCCAGTCAGATTCAAGATCGCCTGATTCCACTTTAACATTGTCAATAAGAACCTGAACAAGTATAAATGAAATGATTAAAACCAACCTAAATCAATCTATTATTTTTATTACACAACAAATTTATATTAAATTAATTTAACAATTGTTATATTGGCCTTCGCGTCTTTGCGAGTGAACGAATAAAATAAATAAATCACGTACACTAAATATTGCAGGCGAGACATTCTTTGCTTTTCGAGTACCTATAGCACCTGCCCTTTATCATTTTTCAATTCAAAGACATGTAACTCGAGGCTCGATAAATAAAATAAGAGAAATATATAAATAAAACTGTCAACAAATTGATAATTACCTCATAGGTATTATCAGGTCGAAGAATGAGAGTATACAAATGAGTGAACTCATCATCTTTGCATGGAATATCTTTCTTGATCAGATGATTTTTGCCCTTGTAGTTGAAGATAACGTGCACTTTCTTTGTACCAGGCCCGCAAATATCAGGTCCTATAATATGAAAATACGAAAAGAACAAATAAATATCGGAGTCTTTTAGTATGTAAAAGAAATTTTGGATCTTTATTAACAATAGATTGCAAGCATTTTTTTTTTTTCAATTTAAATAATTTCTCACCGAACATGAGGCGATATGGCGTTTCTCCGTGCATCTCTTCTCCATTGAAGTCATCACCGAATACTTTAACATAACCGCCACCGCAGTCAATCTTTTGTTCATGCTTCACGGTAAATTGGATAACTAATGTTTTGCCTTCATTGGTGAACGAATCGAATTTCCTGCTCAATGCGTAAAATCTCGCGTCTTGCGATGTTTGAATACCTAAGATCACAATACAAAAAAAAATATTTAAACCATCTATTAAATCAATTTGTTACCATGTTCCATTTGTCTTTATGATAAAAAGACTAACGGAAAAAAATTCATTGGAATGTTAAGAAATAAATTGTATCTGCACTAGGTACCTGATGTAGGTATCATTACAAACTCAGGGCATAAGCCAGACATTTTTATCGAATTTTCTCTTCGAGTTCCTGTAGCACCTACCATTCATTAACTGATATGGCATGTGACTCTAGGCTCGAAATTTTACTCACAAATAAATGAAAAATATTTATATTCACTTAAAAATCACATACATGTCTTAAGTTTTATAATACTTATATTATTTTATACAATTCGTGAAAATTATAAAGATTGAAGTAACGCTCACCTTGATCCTTTTCTTTGTCATTGTAGAACTTTCCAGCGCTCAATACGAATTTTCCAAATTCTTTGCCAGGATGTTTCGAGTAAACCCAATTTTTCTCCCATGAATCTATCGATATTGCAAATGAAATAATTCATAATTAAATTATTGAATTGAAGCGGAGATGGATTTTTTTTAGTAGGACCGTATTGTTGGGCACGTGTCGATGGAATGGAACGACACTCCATACACTTTCTCATGAACTTCCGGTGTTCAGAATGGACGACGGTATAGCAGAAAGTGGAGAGGGGAGATCAGAACAAACCGAAGAAAGATAGAAGATGAGACGAGACAAATGTCCCGTCCGGAAAAAATTTTTTTTACATGAAAACTGCCTTTAAGTACTCTGTCAATGAAAACTCATCTTAAAACCGTATACACAAATTTACACATACATATATATATATATATATGTATGATCATTTCTATGAAAAAAAATAAAAAAAAAAAGAAAAATGTGAACTTGAGTTTGTTTCTTTAGCATTTATTGTCAAGTGCGTGAAACAATTGATATATTTGTAACGTGGCATATCACGTATAATATAATGAAAAAAAAAATTAATAAAATAAAACAGTCCGACATAAAATATACAGCGGATAATTTATATTTATGTACAATAATGCTAGTACATATCCTTTAAAACATGTATATATATATATATGTACATATATTACACACGTTTGCCGGTTGCTATGTGTATTGGTTCTATTTACACATATGCAACTCAACAATTTACATCAGCATTTTAGTATAGAATGTATTTGTATGCCAATACAACAGAAAAAAAAAAATAAAATGATCAAAATTTTTTCCAAAAATTTTTTTTTTTTTTTTGCGAGTTTACCAATTGAAAAATTTGACAGAGTAAATGTGATAGGGTATGGGATATTGAAAGGGTGTGGTTTATCATTTATATTACTTGAATAAATAAAGATGTCAGATCAACTCGTCTTGAAACTCGGCAAATGTCACAGAGAAAGTGTAATAGAAATAAATAGTAAAAAAAAAAAAAAAAAGAAAGGAAGAAATTATTACCATTGCGTACAATTTCAAACCGGCTTACAGTGTATATAAATTTCTTTCACTCACCGTCTGAGAAGTTTTCCTCGAAGTAAACTTTGGCTGACACTGCGCTAACCGCCAAAATGGCAAATATTGCGATTAAAGATCGCATTTTTATTAAAATAGCAATTACGTTTCTCTAAGATAAAAATTTAATATAAATTAATGATGAACTGGCGTATGAGTGTATATGTATGTATGTAAGTGTATTTGGTACTGCGCTCAAGAGCTTTGTGCACCGAAATATGAAGCCGCAGACGTGTGCCACTCGACAATGCCAGAAGGCAATATCTGGTTGGTATATTGGTGGAATCTTGCTGTGGTAGACAGATGGAGAGTGTTCATTGGCTGAATAACCATTGTCCAATCAGCGATAACCACGCTCCAAGCATTAAACGAACTACGAGTGGCGACTTACGTGACGTTTGTTATACGCAATCGCGTACGTGTGAATTTTACATACAAACAATAGCGCCACTGTGGATATTTACACTTACTCATTTCTATCATGTTGAGTTGCATTATCGTGTGTCGATACGATAGAGCAAAAGCGTTATGTATTGTTGTGTGGCGCGCGATCACGTGACACATGAATATATTGTATATTATGGTCGCTTATTAGCCAATACAGTTGCTCCTTTGCGAATATGAACGAAAAAAAAAAAAAAACCTTTTTCTACATACCAGTAAATTTTAATTGATTTAATTGAGCTTTTTACGTTTTTTTTTCTCTTCAATATCCAATGCAGATATTATTTCAGTTTATTTGTCTATGAGAAATAACATAACCAATTTATAATTTTTGGGTTTGCCATGATAGAAATTGGAGGTGTATAGGTTGTTATAGTAACACAATTGTATACAATATGGTGGAGGTGCTGTCATATTTACATGATATGCTGATTACATAGAGAAATATTGTATGGAGAATTGATATAGTGAGTACTTTCAAATGAGTGAGAACGATGACATCCAAAGCAACGACTATTTTAATGCGTTTACGTGAAATTGATAAGAAATACAAGAATAGGTATGAAGATAAAAGTAACACGAGTGATAGTGATAATGATGATAATAATGGTGGCATTAAGTATAACACTGTTGTCATAAAGAAAAGTGATAGTGAAACTAAACCGTTGGAATTATATCGGCCACAATTAAATATCAAAATTCCTGATGCGTATCAGGAATATTTAGATACGAATTCAGCAAATGATGACAGCAATAATGAATATTTGATTGGCGTTCGAGTTATTGATGTAAATGATTGTGTTAAAACACCAAACACATCGTCAAAAATATCGATTACAAGTGAGAAAAATAAAAATGTCGTTGAGTTGGTAAACAAAATTGTTGATTCGGCTCAGGAGAAAATTAATGATAAGCTAAATGAATTATTATCAAATGAACGAGCGTATAATGGAGAATTATCGATTAGTGAAAATATCGATGATGTCAGTGAAACATTATATGAATTGTCGGAAAATTTCGAAACTATTAGTGATAAACATTCAAATTTTAAAATAATTTCAGGGAGTGATAAGACTATTGATGAAGAAACGAACTCGATAATAAATATTGGTTCGGAAGTATCTTCAACTGAAAAATATTCAGATGATTCATTTGAAAGTAATTCGTCTGAGGAGAATAAATCAGAGGTTAACTTAATACCACCATCATTGGCAGCCTCATCATCATCATCATCATTATCATCAAAAAGTTTATATGAAAATGTTGGAATTGATACGAAAATAATATCGGCAATAGATCAAATTGAGAATTCTACTGATATTTCAAACCGCTATGAAACAAAAATAATTGTATCATCAAAAAATTATAAACAATTGTCCGCTGACCATGTCAATGAAGTGACTCATAAAATGGAACAAATCAAAGTTCAACAATCAAATAAACAAATGTCAATTGATGCAAATAATTTATTGATTGATGAAGAGAGTAAAAATTTAACAAAAATTGCGTGTTCTCATGCGGATAATGATATCGCTGGTAATAATTCGGTTTTAAAAATTAAACATGAACATTCCACTAACCCTCAAAATTCTCAAGAGCATTCTTTAATTTCTGATAAAACTCTTTTAATAACGAAAAACAATTTAATTAAAAGTACAATGAAAAATGAAGTAGCACTTGAAAATAGTGGCAGTAAAATTGATTCGACGAGATATGCAAATGAAAAATTAAAACGGAATAGACGAAGAAAAAAAAATATTGAACATTGCAAGGGAGAGTTCAGTATTAATCGAAAAATTTTAGAGCAAAATATGAGACGTGATCACATTTATTTTCGTCGTGAACACGAGCAAATTCATTCAACAATGATACATTACCTGAAAGAAATGAATGAAGAGAGACGAAAACTTCATCAGTTGTGGCCAAAGCGTTTAACTTGTCCTGAAAGAGTTGATGTTGGTAAAACTATCAAGCCACTCGACTTTCCAAATGTCTCGCGCTTCATTCGACCACCAGGTAATTAAATATAATTATCATAACGGCGTAAGAAATTGAATTTAAAAATTTTATAATTATTTATTTGTCTCTATTCAAGATGATTTAATCAATCAAAATGCAAATCCCAATATAAATATTTTGCGCAATCGTCTTTTGGACATTCGACAATGGATGAAGGATCAATATTCAATTTATGTGGAGCATTGTAATGTTGCTGCATCCATAAACAAAACATACTGCGAAAATTTAACTGTAAAACCAAAGAAAATGGGTGAGTGAACATCTGTCATTTATTTATCGAGACAATATAGATTAATCAGAGAAAAAAAAAAGAAAATACAAATAACAATCGCACTCACACTTGTAAAGACAAATAAATATATAAATTATAAATACATGAAATTGGGTGTTACATAGCAATACGCAAATCAGTGATGACAAATTTAATTTCGTATTTATCCGGGGGTAGGAAATAATTTACATAATTACATAAAGGGCAATAAACATGCAATAAGGAACCTCGCAATATAGTTATATATATACACATCTATACAATAGTCGTGGTGGAAATGAATCACGTACAAATGTGCAGCAGCGCAGTTGAAAAATTTATAGCAAAAGGAAGACACTGCTGCTGTACATCGGTGATATAACACACCAACTCTATTATACTTGTTGCAGTTACTTGTTTAATTATTTATATATTTTTCCACTTTTTAATTTATTATCTACACCTGTGAATTTGCATCTCTATAAATAATATGTCCATGATTTTTTATCGAGCAACATGTGTTACTGTGTATATATGTAAAAAAAAAATTTTTTTCTCTCCTTGCATCAACTTTATACACGTGGCCGCAGTAAATACGTCATTAAATACACGTCATCATATTAATAGCAATACGTCATAGATGCAAAAGTGACGCATCAATAACCATGAAAAGGGGATGAAAAAAAAATAATAATGATAAAAAAAAAATGGAAATTATATGTGGGCATGTGGTAGCGTTCATCCAACTATATATAATATTCTCTCACCTCGTGTCCATCCACAATCTCATCATCATGTATATGTTTATGTGCATGGCGATGTTGTTGTTGCGTATCGAAATGAGGAGTGTGCGCGGACAAAGAAATTTTATAGTTGCGTATGCGCTATGTAGTATGTGCTTGGTGCTCTCGAGTATATATACATGTGTATGTGTATGGGTGGTGGCGTATTCATTGACGTGCTCTGGTGCTTGGTGGCTCTCGTGTATCTTGGCAGTTGCCATCCGACTACCATCGGCGCTGGTTCATTCTTTCATTTGTAACGATAATAACAGCAACAATAAGTAAAGATAAAATTTCGCGTCACGCGAATTATACCAATTACACTCTACCATCTTTATATATATATATTAAAACACCATACCGTGATTTTGTTTGCAAGTCACGCACGCTGACTTTGTCTGTTATTGCTTGTCTTTCAAGTCAATCTTGAAGATTGCGTGAAAACAAAGAGAAATACAAGTTAAATAATTATTTTGTGTGCGATTTGGACTTGTTCATATTGCTCGGAAGTGTATACTTATATTAAGGTATATATATATATATATAGGTATTGAGGGAAGGGACGTTAGGACCACCCACTTGTTTAAGTGTGAAGGAAGAAGAGTTCATATATAACAATATATTTATTATATACACTTTGTATATACTTATTGCCGGAAAAGCTGTGTGATTGGAAAGCTCCGGATAACACCCGGCTTCACCGGTGAGTTGAATAAAATTTAATTAAAACAGACAATTTGTATATTAAAAATATTGGTACTATTGCAATTATTCAGTATCAATTTGGAATATACTTAAAGTATTTGGAATGAATTTATGATGTCTTCAATGATCTGGGAGACCATTTGCAAATTTTCTACGATATTAGAATGTAAAATTAAAGTTTCAACGGCAAAAAGTGTTACGGGAGCGAGTTTCTGTTGCATACACACCCACGCATACACATATATATAAGTGTATATACAGCAGTACAAGATAATACAATAAGACGGAAAAAAAAATCAAAAATTTCACAAACTGTGTACAAGACACTAATGCGTGTTCGCTCATGCGAATACAGTTTCACTGGACAAGTTTTGTTGCCGGCAACTTTAACATACACAAGTATATACATTTAATATATATATATATATACATATATATACAACATTTCCGTTGACAAAAACGCATTTAAATTGAGAATGAATTAAAAGAAGAAATTGAATTCATTAAAAGATATTTATCATATTTTTTTTCTCCAAATTTATGAATAATGATTTGTAATTATATTGCAACTTGTTTTATATTATATTTTCTTCTTATGCTTCTTTTCTTTTTTTGTTCATATTCGATAAAATTAATTAATTATTCTCTGCATAATGCATTACTAATTTAGTTGAACATGAACAATAGAACTCCGGAAGTGACAACGAAATAATAATTTGAATAGAAGTAGATATATCCACAAAGTCATTCCCAGAAATGTCGAAAAAATAAAATAAAGAAGAAATTAGTAGATTGGAAAACGTTCTCAAGAAAAGAAGTTATATAGGACAATTATAATCATTTTATCGGCTAATATCTCGGTTATTTGAAGGGTAATAATGATAATAAGTAAGTACACAACTGGTTTGATGGTCATCAGTTCACACTAGAATGACCTTTGTCACAAAGCACTTCGCTGTATAAAGTCACTGCTGCGTCTTGATTGTCTTGTCGACAACTAACCTCCATAAATAAGTACATATGTATAACAAAGCACCGTGAGAATATCATATTTGCTCTTAAGATATATAGGTACATACCCATATACAATCTTTCTCTCAAGTATATAACAGCCCGACGAACCGACGATAATTTATAGTCGACATTTAATGTTCACCGGAAGTATACTTGCATCCCTTTATAACAAGTGCATTCGCATGAATATTAATTTTATTGATTGCAACCTTTACATTGATTTTCTATTTTATTATGTGAGTTTCATACACGCGCTTGGGAAGTATTTGTTGATCAATGGTCACTCGAATTCAATAGAGAACAACAAATGAAATTGAATTCTTTAATTTTAAACACAAAATATATCGCGCCAAAGTCCCTTTATACCAATATTTAAATATTCGTATCAGTTTATTCGATTTATTATTGAGTAATATATCGTATGGCGTTTGAAACAATATAAATTTCTGGTTTCCTCCATTAATTACGTTTTTGTTATAAGGACAGGCGTATTATTAACTACCCTTTGGTAATTAATTTTTTTTTTTTACGGCTTCAATAATTTGCGAGGTACTTCCCTCTTTGATATACACCATTGTCAAAATTAGCAGGAAATGAAATTCCAAGAGAAAGTTTTACTGGCTCACCCTTTGTCGTTTCATTTTTCATCCAGATACATGCCACGAAAATAATATAATCAATAAACACCAATATACTTAGATTAATATCTATATCCATCAAGTGAGTTTAAATAATGCACGCAGTGTAATTGTATAGACAAAATAAAACCGAATAGAAATATATGTGTATGTGTAAAGATGAGAAGGTGAATGTATTCAGGCGCCAGATGGGCGTGCGAACGAAAAAGAGAAAAAAAAGAAAAAAGATGGGAGTTAAAGCGAGGCAAAGTGATCTCTTCAACGACTACATAACGGCAAACGTCTCGTTCAGCTTCTTCTGTTTCATCGTCTTCATTTTTTTTTTATTCTTACTTTTCATTTTTCTCGCTTTGTTCTACTCGAAAATAACCCTCGCAGACGATGTATAACAACGACAACAGCGATGTCGTCGACAAAGAAGGATTTTGGATCAAAGACCGCACACAGGCGATAAAACGCATTGAGAAAAGTCGCTGTTTACTCTAAACTGAAACAATCCGAAAAGAAAGTAAGAGAAAGAAAATAAGAACAGATGATAGTCAAGACACGCTATGGTCATGATGATAAAGAAAGAGTTGAGTGAGAGGAGCATCGACAATCGGCTAGACACTCTCCCTCTTTCTCCATATCATCTCACTTCTCTATACTCTCTTTCTTCATCTTCGTTTTCAGTTTCCGCTCACCGATGTTGCTCGACGTGGCGTTTACGTATACACATGCAAACATATATTGGAATATAATGGGTATGCGCGGGTTATAAGACATGTTTTAAAGTGTCATTGGACTTCTTCGTTGATTCCCCGAAGGTCTTGTGAGGACATTGGTCAAGGGCAGACATGGTAACATACCGTTTATGTACAAACAGTACATTGAGGATGATCAAAATGGGAACATATCATTGTTTCATACATAAAGACCGAATGCGAAAAAAAAAACGAAAGCTTTCCATTGAATTGCCATCATAATATCACTATCAATCATTTCGAATCAACCTTTTCCACATGTCATATAGGACGAATATTTCAACTGATATCCGTTTGTAAAAAGCATTTCTTTATAATGTTGAAGAAAGATATATAAGTATCTGGCGCAGGAAATTGTAGCAGCTCACATAAAAATTGCGCCCACGGCGGCCACACCGTTCATCTTCCCAATTTAGTTCGTGCCTTCAAAGTATATATGTATACCAACATCATCATCATCATGTTGCTATATCCTTTGTCCTCGTACTTTTGCACACTGGATCACCTTGGAACACAGGTCACTTTTTATTATACAAACCGTCGTGAAACAAAATTTGACTCATCGTACATCGCAAGTAAAATATAAAGGAATAATAAATTGAATTGCGTCCTGAGAAATAACAAAGAGAAAATAAACCGAAATAAAAAAAAATATTGCACGTATTATTTCATCATTCATTATTGTAAAGAAAAAAAAAATATATTTTTATCAATATCTTATATTAATATACAATTTATATTTTTACTTGCTATTCCAAGTGTACGCAATTAATTGACTTTGTAATTTTCATTTATTACAAACATTTAATTATCAATATATATTGTTTATCAATGGTATGCCATACCGCAATTCTTTTTATCAATGAAGTAAAATTATTAAATTTTCGAGGTCAAATTCAATTTAGGGCAATTTAGTCACATTACGCTAAATAATTGTCGTATTGTCACTAGCACAGAATGATAGTCACTTTTCAATGAGGCTCTTTATGTGTATACATATATGTATATATATGTAGGAGAGGTAAAAGGACGAGCCGTGAACTGGACATTTGGAACTCAGATAATCAACAAGCGGAACAAAGAGAAACCTTACCGGACACATAAGCAGCGGCGGCAGCAACATCTTGGGCAACCGCATCGATTTCGCAATCACCGACGAGCACCCATATATAATGCACCATATATATATACAATATACATGTAGCGGTTGCTTGAATTTTTTTATATACGGTATATCTATCGTCCTATCTACCTGTGTGTCTATACCCACTATATTTACACTTGCTTGAATTGAGATTATGAGCACACGTGTTTATTTAATACATATATCTCTTAAATTTTTGTGGTTAGAGTTATAAAGACTTTTTTTTCCAAAGCGTACGTTTACTCAAGTGTGGAAATGATATGTGAAGAAAAGAAGGTGGTGCTGGAAAGAAAAATATAATAATGATTGAGGTCACATCGTGAAATGTCCAAATATCTGATGAATTATCGATTTATAAAACAGTTGGTATAATTTATTGGGGGATGATAATGATAATGATTAGTTATTGATATTGTTTATTTCTTTTCTAGCGCTATAGTGGTAGTGGTAGTGAGAGATAAACAGAGAGAGAGAGAGAGATATGTTTTTTATGGTTGGACGAACTTTTTTGAGTACGTTCTTTAATGACCAGTTTAATGTAGTCTCGCAGTGTCGTTGATACTTCATCATTATCATATAGAGTGACGCGTGACATGTTTATGATTTTTTTTTTAATGAACACATTTTGAAGTTCACATGTATTTATTGTTTATTATTTATTTTTTTGTTTATTGTTGCATTACTTTACTTGGGCAATAACGAATTAGAATATTATAAAGATAATTTCATCATCAACGACAATGCGGTGATTATTCACAATCTAATAGTTGCAATGGATCACTGACAATATATATGGGAAATGTCAGGAGGCATTGAAAAAAAATGAAGGGGGAAAAAAAAGCGAAGGACAAGAAAGAATAATAATTAAACACTCCTAATTAATTTCTCTCTATCTGTGTGTCATTGCACTGGCCGGAAAAAAAAAGAAACAAAACTACAAAAATGAAATAAAGAAAAAAGTTGAAAAAACAATTCCAAAGCTTCAGCTATTACTGTTATCTCAATCAACCATAAAGAATTAAAAGAGAGATAGAACAAAAAAATGCGAGGCCAACTATTATCATCATTTTTTGTATTCCATCATTAACTATTACAAGAGAGAAAGGACAATAAATATAATATCACACGCATGTACTAAATGGTGTGAAAATACGTGATGTTTCAACCTGTGTGTGTGCGCGTGTGTGTGTGTGTCACACCAAAACAAAACAAAAAAAGAGAAAGAAAAAAAATTGATGAAAATAAATAAATAAAAACAGTCGAAAAAAGAAAAAAAAATTTACGAACAATATACCGAAATAATAAATGATGAAGAGGACAAACTACAATAAGGAACTTTAATTCATATAAAGGATATTTCTTGCGTACGCATCGTCAGGTTCCTGTTGACACAAAGCCGACAAAGTGCAGAAGAAAAAAGAGAAAGAATGATATATATATATATATATATATATATATTTATATACATGTACAAGAGGTACCAAGGGGCCAGGGCAACGGGAGTCTGGTGACGTGCGGTGCAGGTTGCATAACGGTGCCGAGTTCTCTCACAGCATCCAACAAACCGGCGGAAAGTCCAGGGGCCCCAACAACAAACTCAACTTCGTGCCTGAAGTTAGAAGAAAACAATATATACATTTATAATTATCTTTGATATTTGGGATAATTTCTATGTGAAATATGGAACATATTTATAAGTAACTGTATTTTCGTAATATATATTTCATAGTATAATTCATCATTTATATTAATTATATTATCATCATTTAATAATCAACATATAATTTATTCTATTATTTCTATCAATTTTTATTTCATACAAATTCAATTTCTTATTATCTATATACACTTCTCATTCTCTTTACAATTTATATATAAACATAAAATATATAGTTTAATACTATTTTAGTTAATAACAATAAAATATATAATGTGTTTGTCACTGCTATACTATAAAATTAAACTTTCATTGCGGTAGCACGTGAACGTGGGTTTCCGTGTGTATCACTATATATGAATATGTTGGCCGGTGAGAAACGACACACGACAGAGGAAGTTGAATTTTGCGCTCGACAAAATTGGACTTCCCTCATTTTAAAAGTGAGACAAATAAGAAATAGAAAAAGAACGTGGAGAAAAATCACACGAGAGCTTTCATTGCTCGCGTGTGCGGTTACACCCAACATTACACGCATATATAAATATAAAGTTGATGTGTAGTGGGCGAGTCTCTGTACTGTTTCTTTGTGTATGAGTATTTGCACGATGACGATGACGACGCCTTTGTCGTGTACCGTTGCAACGTCGACGAACCTGCATTATAGCCACTGTACGCATGTGCATATGTGCATGTGTATGTGTCGCTTCATGGAATTTCGTCTACTGTCCTGTAACAGTGTATATTGTTCATCATGTTTTGCTTTTATTCAATTATTTACAGAGTTATTGTAATTATACATTGAAGAAAACATGTTTGTCGTATTAAATGTATATATATGTATGTATGTATATGGGATAAATGGAAAAAGATCGATTGCATTAATGTGTCGTGTCGATATGTCTGCTGGCCCATTTTATTTTTCATGTTTGATAAATGACATCGGCGAATGAAAATAAATAAATAAATAAAATGTGAAAATTGCCAAGTGTGTCGGTAAGAAACAAGATAAGATACAGAAACAAAGTTTATGTTTATGTATACATATATATGCATGATTCACTATTCATAATAAAGATAATGATATTTTATCTATAATTATATATCTGAAAAGAAAAGTGTAACAGAAAAGAATTCAAGTTCAGAAAAGGACGGGATAGAGATAGAGAGAGGGTGAGAGAAAGAGAGAAAGAAAAATAAGAGTCTTATTTATTAATAATAAATGATAATGTATATATATACTATACATACACTCATTGTGCGAGTCTACACCGCATGTGAAACGACTTTCAAGTGCACGTGATAAAATCAAACATACATATAAACGCAATACGTGTATTTATATACACAAAAATTATTTTGCTATATAAAAAATAATTGGCGAGTCACACAATCATTTTCACAACTGTATATTTGTTTTGTTCTATTTTATTTTATATTATTTTATTTCATTTTATTTCATTCTTCATTTTTATTTGTATTATTATTTTTTTTTTTTTTTTCGAAAGGTCAAAAAACCTATTTATGTATTTATTATATTCGTGATAAATTATGCGAGCTTTTTCTTGGGGGGGGGGGCTTCAAGCGCATATTCCCACGAATCGACTCGATTAATTCCTTATACCAGTTGTGCGGTACTTATATATATATATATATATATATATGAGCGAAAGAGAGAGATCACCAGAGCGTGAGTCATCTCGGCGAGGTTGTGGAGAAGTTGATTGCAAATAATGTGGGTGGACCGGCTTCCATATCGTAGGAAAAAGACATAAAGGATATTTTTATTGACCGAGGAAAATATTCCAACACTAACGAATTAAAAGAAAGCTTTACATATATATATATATATATATATACCTATATGTTAACATGGTAATATAATCAAGTGTTTATATATATTAGAAGTATGCATGTATATAGATCAAATTTTCCCCAGTATAATTGCCGCCATAATTTGGTTCACATTGTACGCACCATTGTTTTGTCGTAATAGATCGGGGCCACTTGGATATATTATACTTATGTGATACTATTAGAAAAGAAAATCATGTTTGTTGGCAATTACAAATTTCTCCATGATCATAACCACATATGCATGTTTACATGAAACTGTATAATAATAACACGGGTGAATCCACTCAATTAACAAATACAAATGTGCATGAAAATGAAGAAAATAAGAAAAATTATTATTCTTTATATATGTATTTATATTTTTTTTTTCTTTTTCAACATGACGTTTTCCACTTTATATATAGCCTTTGTTTAATGATATGGTTTTGAAAATAATCGCGCATCAAGGATAATTCCTGAATTATATCAATGAATGTTGTGCATGTATATTATATTTATTATCGTTGATGTTGTTTTTGTGTGGCGTCGATTTTTTTAATTCACTCCACGTTTTTCCCATATAAATATATTTAATTTGCGTTAATAGTCTCTTTGAATTTTATATATAAATAGTACATATACAAGATTTGTTTATTATGTAATTCATAGAATTAATTGTTGAAGGTAAAATTGATGAAAGTAAATTAATTATCCGCGCACTTTTCGTTTTAATTCATGGACCAATTAATTTCCACGCGACCCGGTAGTAATTAACCCCCGGGTCCAAACAGTTTGTTCTTAACGTCAGTTATCGCCGATCAAGAGTTCGATTATCGCAAACGAATCGATTAATTATCACAATTTAAAGCCCCACTTGTTGTTGTTATTGTCGTGTTGGCCGAATGGGTATATATATGCAATGAAGCACGGTATAATTTCGCCATTTATTTCGTTGTAACGACGATCTGTTGTCTCATGATTAGCTATACAAGATGACTACTGGTAATCAAGACTTTGTTTCTATTCAAAAGCGATGAACAAAGTATTGAATAAATACAAGTGCAATGAAGAAAACGAAGAATAAGGAATGAGAAGTCGTCATTTCCTCGTTCAGAAACTGAAAAAAATATAAACAATAAATTTTATTAACAGATAGTAATATAGGCAATGTTGTACATGCAGTAGGAGTGAGGTTACGTTGGTGAGCGCTCTTACGTAACGGCGATGCCACAAAGTTTCCGCTCGGCCTAGCGTGGACATTGTCCGAAGTAGAATCGACCGACAAGGCGCACAATATGGCGGTAAGGCCCCGCGCCATTGTTTTCATTTCTCTTCCACCTCGTCACTTATTCTATCTCCAGAATAGAGACAAGACGATGTTGAGAATTGAATTCACCACAATATCATGTTTTTCATGTGATAGTTTGTATATTTCATGCGAGACTGAGAAACAGAATTAAAATTATGAGAAGAAACCGGAAGAAATTGCGCGTAGTCGACTCTATATATTCTTCGACATTGTGATCCAGTTCTCAACATGTAAGTTGTATTTATATATATATATATATAAGTGCTACAATAATACCGTTAAATTGTGAATGTAATCCGAAAGTATTAAAAGCATTCACATTTTATTTTATTTATTGAAATAAATTATATACTTTTTTCTCAACATACATATTGGGCAGTGGACTAATGGCCAAGGGCCCGCGTGTTTAAATTAGTTCACACACGTGTTCAGTGGGTAAGGAAGTCATCGGCCGTGCCGCTTGGTTCAATTAGTGTATCCATTCGTTACGGTCCTTCCACTCGATACGAAGTTTACGGCCGCCCATTACGACGGGTCTTAAGAACCAAAACGACAGCGATCATTGCATACACGCATACACACATATTTATATGATACTAATGGTAAACCGGTATCGAAGAGTCAATAAGAACTGGTTATATGCGCGTGATGTCACTCACTCTCTCTCCTTCCCTCCCACTATTATGAAAATTCAACCCTATCAGCAAAGACAGCGGTGAGGAAAAAAAAAATATCGGAACATGAAAAGAAGTTATAGAAATTACTGTCCAATAATTGCGTGTACTCGTAGCACATATTTATAAATACATATAAATACATATGTTTATATAATACGGATTTTTCAAATTAATAATTGTATGCGGAGCATCGGTAGACAATTTAATTGGGTGAGATTAAATTGATAAATATAAATATGATTGAATAATTATTTTCAATATCATAATATTTATTTTTTTTTTTTGTAATTGATAAAATTAGTTTGCGTGCGACACAGTATAGATATGAACATACACCGGCTGTTTTCACCGGTGCAGACACGAAGCAATGAAGGTAGGGCCCCAGAGTGTTCGTCACCTTTCACCCCGGAGCATAACTGTACATATATATATATATATTTAGATATATATGGTGAATGTGGAAAGGCCTATGGCAGAATGAACTGGCTAACAGAAGCAGACATATAATATAATCGCTTGGGATTATCGTTGCGAGCGAGAAAATACACACGGGACATTAACCTGTCCATCAATACACGCAAGATTAACAATTTATCACAACCATCAGCACCCCATAATATCTCTTAATATTTACATATAGACGCAGAATTATTTTAAACACTCATAATATTATCACAGATTCAGAGAATACAATTTTTCATCATTTTTTACTACGATTGAAATATTTATTCAAATTATAGTACAAATATTTGAATAATTGTATTGGGATATTATGTATAAACATGTTTAATAGAGTGAATGAGTGTATAAGCGTGAGAATCCTTCGCCATGAATATAATAAAACATATTGCAATGGACATGTGCAAGTGGAATCGCTCTCCATTTCTCTATTGTTGGGTTGTTCTCTGAAGATGCGGTTGATTGAGCGCGCGCGCGCTCGCACACCCATTTACTCGCTGCTATATTATTCGAAGATGTTTTTTTTCCAATGCGGAATTGACATAATTCATTCGGCAACGAATACAACAACGACGACGATAGGTATTATTGTATAGTTAGGCCAGTATTGAACCACCTTCTCATGCTGAGATACAGGACGAGTCCGTTACACGCGCGTCTATACCACGGCGCGCTTAACGGCTCGTTAAGAAGAACAAAGCGGGACGCGCGTCACACTGAGAGAGATCTTGGGAAGAAATAGTGAGTGAGATAGAAATGAATGAAAAAAAATAAATAAATATAATAAGAAGGAGAATGAAAGAGAGAAGCCATCATCAACTCAATGAAAACAAAATATGATACAAAAGCGTGCCGACAATTCTTTAATCCCACATGTTGTTCTATCTCACCGTTGTCGCTATTAACAAAAGCTTCCACACACACATACATATATGCATACAGGCCTTTATATATATATATATATATATATATATATATATGCATACATGACATTTATTATATTTATTACAATATTAAAGCAGTCATTTGTAACAACTTTTTTTTCTTTCACACCAACGTCAAATTTTTCTTTCACAGTGAAAATGAATTTGTCTTTCCATTTTTTTTTCTTTTATTACACTGTTACATTTCACATTGAAATTGTACGTTGTGCAATGAAAAATTGATGAACAATAATTTTTTTTTATTATTTTTCATTTATTATTGTACATAGAAGTATATTAGCTACAATTCGAATGGGGAAAAAAATGATTTTTTCGATATTGAAACATGTACAGTGTAAATTTTCTCCATTCAATAACAAATCATCGTGTTAATGCCTTCGAGCAATAATAAACAACACAATATTGTTCGATTAGAAATAAAATGCTTTGGAATAAAGGGTCTTGAACGTCAATAGAAAATAGTACACCTAGAAAATAATTGACGAATGGTAGAGAGCTGAACATATACATATATATAGTCACGTGAGATATAAACATGTATATGATAATGTAGAGATTCACGCGGTAATTTAAATGGGCTCTGGTGTGTGGGTGGCTCGAGCTCGCTCCGGTTCAAGTGAACTCGCTATATGTCCGTGTCTCATCGTCATTCGCGTGTTACAGGAACATATATGTATATATATATATATAATAAGCCTGGCGCGTCGATCGACTGCTGTCCCAAGCGCTCGATACCCTTTTTTTCTCTCCTCTCTCACTTCACCTCTCTTCTTTAGTTTCATTCGGCCAGACGCAACAGCGCCGATTGTCGAGTGAAAGTCTCGTTGTCGTCGGGATCGTGTTGATATACTCGCGCGCGCGCCCCACAAGTCAGTCGCAACGCGACAGCTATGCTGGTGGAATTAATACGAAATTGTCATTTTCGTTTTTTTTTTTTTTTTTCTATCATCACCATAATCATTCTACATCCCCGTTAATCTTTTAGAAATGAACTCGTGTGATTTTTTCATATGGAAAGAAGAAACAGATAAACAAAATAAAAGATGTAACATTAGTTTCGCAAATTTAAATTTATTCCCCTTTGAATAATCAACGACGAATTATTTATTCATGAATATTATTGTCAAAGAGTGGTTATAAGTGAATATTTTCAAAAGCAGCAATGATGATTATAATATTTGACGTAATTATTTATACGTGGAAGTAAATAAAAGAAGAAAATTAAACACACAATTTAATTTAGTATTTTATTTAAAAAATCCGGGGCGGAAATAAATAATATATAAAATGAAAAAATAACAAAAAAAATGATAAAACCGCACGTAAATTTTTTTTTGTTGCTGAAGTGAATGGTATTTATGTAGTTGTTATCAGATCGCTGAAAGCCTCGACGAATCGAGAAGGTGGAGTGTGCATTGTTTCGTGCTCAAGTTCCACATCGTGAGTTCTCCTGAAGAAACGAATCGTGAGCGAGAGACGAAGGGGGTTGCACATAGCGTGAGAGGGGGGGGGGGCCCCTCTTTTCACAATAGAGAAGGTACTATTGAGTAAAGAAAGTCTCTATAATCCATATATACATATATATATATATATATATATATATATATATATATAGTCTGCATTGAAGTACACACGCACGTATACATACATACATGCATACAAACACATGCGAGGGATTAGTTCGGCACGATTCATAATCCGCGCGTTAAAGGTCAATAGGGAAAACTGTAAGAGGAAGCGCAAATCGTCATTTCCGGTTTTTATAACTACAGCTGCGTATCGATCACATGATAAATGGCACATATGGAAAAACATTAAGGAAACGTACACTAAAACTAGCAGTTAAATTTTATCATTGAAATTATCAAACGAAAGATTAATTAATGTTCCTTTTCTTTTTCTTCTTTTGTATCGTTTCATTTTCATTTAGACGAAACAAAAAAGATATTATTTCATTAATTCATTGGCTCTGTAATTGCATTGGAAAATGTGTTGATGGAGTTCCTACATATTTACTTTTGTCTCACTCTCTCAATCTGTTTTTATTCATTTATTTATTTATTTATTTATTTATTTTCGTTCTCATTAAATTTAAATTTACAATTGATCGTTAATATTATTAAATAATAGTTGATCGAATGACGCGAGAACGTGAAAGGTCTGGCTCGTGTTCACAATCTAGTTTGTTTAGTTTGCAATGCAATATATAGACATATATATATATATATATATATATATATGTGTCGTAGATATTTATTATATATATATATATTTATACACGCGGAGCAACAACGAACCAGTTCCTCATTGCCGCTTTTGCTACTTCCACTTTATGTCTATATACCAATTCCTGGAATACAGTCGATGAGATACCTTCTCTCGAACCATATAAACACTCAGTAGCCGCTCTTCATACCATAGAAAAAGGTAAAGGTCGAGAAAAAAGAACAGAATAGAGAAAAAAAAAATTCAAGATCATCGCCCGGTTACAATTATTACCGCGATAAATAAATTGTCCCATGGACAATTCTCACATACTGTTTATATAGAATTATTCATTACAAAATATATATTTTGAAATTTTTTCAACATATTTTCTATTAAAATTCGTATCATCATCGCCATTAGATTCCTCCAAAGGAAGAAAATAGAAAAAAAAATATATATATATATATATATGTATGTATTTACATTGTATATGTATTTATGTATGTATGTGTAAAACCTGAAACTTGGCGTGTTGCTGACGAAGACCTTGCTGTTAAAGGAGGCCTCGAAATCCCAATGTGAGGACTCGGTTTTGCGATTATGTTGACGATATATATATGCGTATATGTATGTGTTTATATATATATTTATATATATATATATATCTATATATATATATATATATTTCTCGTTATTTCATCGTGACTCGAATGATGCGCACGATAATATACTCCCCAAGAGCATTATCCTTGACCGCATAGTATACCTCAATTTTATTGCGTCAATGCCGTGTGGCCAAAAAGACAAAACAATTAAAAATACCAAACATGAATAAAAAAAAATATATATATATATATATAAAGAAATTGTGTTTATGATACTGAGGGAATCGAGTCTGTTATTGGGCAGACATGCGCCGCCATCGCACACTGCAGTTGTATATAAGAATATAATATATACATAAACGGAAGTTCGGACTCTCTTTTCCACACATTGATGCTCCCGTTACTCAATGAAAAATCATTATATATACGCGCTAGCGTTAATTACTCTACCATATATTATATATAGATATTTATATATACACATTGCACCATTGTAAAGATAAATTAACTGATTGCAAGATAAATTAATTGTTTATTTGTGTATATTTATTTTCCAAGTTATTTATTGTATTCCAAACAAACGAAAAAAAATACAGTATGTATATATTTAATTTGACGTGATGAAGATTTATTTCCTATTTTTATACGCTATAGCCGTGCAACATTTCGTAATTCACGCTCATCAAAATAGTCAACTGATGATTCATTATTATTATTACTATTTTTTCTTTATTTCTATCAATTAAAAATGAAAAATTACAAATTTCTTTGTATACATGCAGAAGTTATTGCAATCAAGCAGTCAAATAATATATCAATAATTGTATTTTTGTTTATTTATTTATTTATTTGTGTTTAATCGGTGGTTGCTGTTTTACTTTACATATATCAATATATTCTTACATGTAAAATGTTTGCTTGAATCCGCTGCAATAAAATCAACAACCATTCGCGCAATAATTTCTCTACCCCAGTGTCGACAATTCAACGTGTATAAAATATCCATACATACATATATATATATTAAAAGTAACGTTATACATTAAATCTTGTGTGTTGCCCTCGAGATTGTGGCGAGTGAACGGCACCGAAGGTCGTTGTGTGTCGATTCCGCGTTGCAAGTTGAGAAATATGTATCCAATCTCACCATTGCAATGTGAGTGTGCTCGTAACGTCGTCGTGTCGTCGTGCACCGACTAAACTTATCTATCGTTCGATGAAGGATGAAAAAAAAAAAAAAAAGAGAGAAGGAAAAAAAAACAGCCACCAAGCAAATAAATAAATATATGAAAAAATTATTTGCCAGCAAAACCCAATGTATTCATACAATTGTAGGTATAGAATTACTGTTGCATTGGAACGCGGATGATGTAGCAATGTGGAAAACATAAAGCTGATAGAAAAAAAATAAGAATAATAATTTAACAATGAGAGACAAATATAATATATATATCTATTTTTTTATTTGTATTGAAACATAACAGTACAATGATTGCAAATGTTTCTAAAATAATGACACCATAAATCATATTCCACACAAGCTATTTTAAACAGGTTGTAAAAGTCAAGTTATTATTTATTAATACTTAAGTGTGTGTTTGGTGATCGTCGATTGTTGTAAGGCGAAATGTATATATATATATTAATATTTTTTTCAGTATTTTCGCGGTGTCACTGCAAACATAATACATATGATACGCCCATAAAATTATCATAATCAATAATGAACACTGCTTTATAGTTTCTTGAATTTATATATATATATATATTAATAATTATGAAATTGTTGTATCATTTTCATCTACACATTGGGCAACAATAAATATCATTCTTAGTTATCAAAAATGTGTGAAATTTTATGGAAGAAAATTTTGTAGAATCAATTTTCATCTGTACATAAATAGATATGGGAATTTCTATTGATGGTTGTTGTGTGACACGAGGCAACGCCCATATATATGCTTAGTAAACATCGGTTATACCTGAATAAATAGTATTTACCGCACATAAATCTCGGTTAGAACAACAAGAAAGAGAATGAAAAGAAACACTATCACTGAAAGTTATATATTACGTAAAAAAAATGGAAACTCATCATGATAATAGCAATAATAATATCGTAATAAAAATATATTTTATTTTACATTGTTAATCATTACATATTATATTTGTTGCAGATCGCGCAAATAACCAACGACAGGAAAGCTGGAAGTGACAATAAATCATACGTGTGAAAATAATGGCGAGACAGCAGACAACAGATCGAAACATCCCTCATCTGAGGGACATCTTTGGTTTCGGCAACAAATGGGAGGGAGGCCAACATCAACACCAACGTGGTCAAGTGGAGGAGAAGGCATTGGGTCACGACAGCGCTGTGTCAGTGGGTTCAACGAGCGGCGAGGAGGAGAGTCCGAAAAACAACAAGAAGAAAAAATCACGACGACGCGACAACAGCAAAACTCTAACCGAGAGCGACGTAAAGCATTTAGAGCGTCACCTGTCGATGAAGAAGACTATACGGAAGAAAATAATGCGTGATTTGCAACAGGCATTTGTTGAAGACCCAAATGAATTTCGCGTCGATGATATACCACCGGAACAATTGAAAGCTGAAATAAATATACAAAGCCTGAGTTTTGGTACACCGGGACAAAAGCAAGGACGCACACGTGGCAATGCTGAAAGCACATTTTTAGATATGCTGCGGGCAGGCGGAGGTGAGAAATTATTTATTAATTTGATAATGAATATTTTGAGTTATTATAATATTCGAGTCTATCATTTTTTTTTTTTTTTTTTCTTAATAGGATTTGATAAAGGCGCAACTGATGGTGATAGAGATTCTGGTCATGGTGGATCACCAACAAGAGAACCAGCTAGTACTCAAGACACTGATGACGAATCAAGTTATTCTTATGATACACTAACCGCAACACCTACAAAAAAAAGTGGCAATTTTTGGAGGCGTTTCACAATGAAAAATCGTAACAAGCGATAAATTATATATTATGTTGGATACAATATATATACACACATATGCATATATATATTTATACATCTGAAATTCTATAATATCAAGTGAGCAGAGTTGTCATGGGAATGAAGGTTTAAAAAAAATTGAGATATAATGTAAAAGCGTCAAACACATCTACTGATTCAATGGCACTGATATACTTGAATCACTTTTTTTTTTATTTATACACATACGTATATATGTATAATTACATATGTTTTTTAAACTCTCCACAATTCCATAATTTTTAGAACACGGCTCTTCAATGAATAAAAAAAAACGTGTAGTCCTGCAGCAGAGCTTATGACTGTGATATACGTAAAAATGAAAAACAGGTGTCTCCGTACTTCACATTTTTCTGTTTAATGTTTCTTGTATATTTTTTTTTACGCGATATGGGCTATCTACTCTGCCAACTGTTTTTTC